>VDFB02017425.1:0-49849 GCA_007258455.2 Sequoia sempervirens
TGAGGAATCATTGAAACAAAGGAATATGTGAATTTGGCTACAAACAAGATAAAGAAGCTAGATGAAAAGGTAAGGAACTTCACAGAGCTTGGTTTGTGAGAGGATTTTGACACAAATGAGCAATTCATTGGAAAGGATGATTTTAGAAAGAAGATGGAGGGTGCAAGGAAGATTGATTTGGACTAGTTTCCTTAGAACCTAGATGTGGTGAACTATTTGGATTTCATCAAACCACTAATAACCTTAAATGCAAAATTGACTGAAGAATTCAAGATAGGTTCCAATTTTAATCATGAAATGTTAAAAAATATTCAAGTCAAACAACATCGGTTAGAACAAATGACAATTCCACCACGAAGAGTGAAGTTGCTAGAAAAAGGTGATGCAATAATTTGATTTTTGATAATATGAGTTTCAAGTTCAACTAAATACTCTGAGTTGTCTTTGAGCAAGATTTTTCATTGCCAATGCCTCTATGTATTCCTTCATGTGATAATCAATTTAAAAGCTCAAATTTATACTTCAGTAATGTGTTGATGTTCAATTATCTGTATTATGGGTTTGGTCGATGCAGTTAGGATCTTTTGGGAAAAACTTTGATTTTCATTGAATTAGAGAAAAAAATCTTTTATGCTTTCAAGTTTGTTTTATAGTTATCTTTTAATATAGAAACTCATATGGTGAAGTTCATGCAAACATAATCTTTGTGTTGCGATGTATGGATTTATTTTGTTTATTCTGAATATCTTGCCAATGGTTATCTATGTTGGTGTTCTAGATGTTTAATAGATTGCACTACTATCAGATGTTTATCTTTGAATGAATGCTTATGGCAATGGTTGAGTTCAATTAAAGAAATTTATTAGTTCTGAAGTGATTCAAGTCTTTGTGCTTTAGTTTATAGTTTGATATTTCATATTGGCATGCCTTTCAAAGCATTCTTATGTGTAAGCAAGGTGGTGATCACACACTATCTAACTCATATTGATCAGACATAAACAAGGAAACAACCTTCACAACACAATTCACTCAACTTGTTCCAAACACCCAACCATAGGCTTGTAGCCCTCACAATTTGACTTGGCACAATATATTTTAGAGAATGTCGTACAAAAGGCCAACAAAACATCATTTAAGCATTGACACAGGTCCAAACACAATATTCCAATAGATCACCAAAGGTTTCTTTGACCCAACTTAGAGAACCAATAAACTGCCCCTGCCTTAAGGCTACTAAATTAGTGCAGATTAACAAAGGAAGTACTTCCTAATCTTGAAGTTATCACTCCAACTCTTTGTCAGACTCAAATTGTGATGCAAAACCACAAATTCTTCAATCATTTCCCAAGTTCATGACATCTAGACCGATGTACCATAAAACCCTCATTTATCATGCAAAACTCTAGGATTTATTCAAATTCACAACAATTGAGCTTTCCAAATTCAATCAATGCATCCAACAACTCTTAAACACCCTACACATGGTCACAAATCCATCACAAGACCAGTTCCTTAACTGTTTCATCAAAACACTAACTTGACACTTTCATTTCACATGGAAAACAACATTACTCTATCGTAGGGCATCACCCATTTGCTAACAACTCAATTCCATAGCCTACCAAAACATGGAAACACATAAGTCAAAGAGTATTAATAATATTCCTTTCAGTTATTTATCAAAGATTATGTGAATGGAGATGCAATAGGAATTTATAAGTAGTTAGTAGGTAGTTGGTAGGAAGTTAGTAGGAATTTGTGAAGGGAAGATGTTTTTTGGTTTGCAGGGTAGTTAGTAGGTATTCGAAAAAGGCGATAAATGTAATTTTGAGCGAAATTTTGATTTTGATGTAGTTGTTAAGGGCTAGCAGTGAAGTCATTGCAAATAAACTGTAATTTTTGAGAAATTGGGGTAAAGTAGTTGAATATCTGGAGGATAGATGGTTATTCAGAAAAGTTTAGAAAATGATGTAATATGACTTTTTTATCAATAAAGTAAAAAATATTATTACCGATCAAAAAAAATATATATCATGAAGTGCAATGATTCACAATTTCATTGAATACAATATTAAATATCTTCAATTACAGTATGGAACAATGGAAACTAATCCATGAAGTGCAGTATAATTATAAATACCTAAAAGTTTCTAATTCTCCTTCATTTCCCAAATAGAGTCAGGGTCCTCAAACTGACGTTCATCATCAGACAAAGTAAAAGAGTCATCTTGAATTTGATTCCAAGTCTGCTCTTCATTTTCTTCGGCCTATGTCTCAAATTCAACATTCATTGTGTGATTTGTGTCACTGTCAATGTCATTTGTCTCAGTCCCACTGCCACTGCCACTACCACCAGTACCAGCATTTTGAAATTGGAGTGTTGCACAACCCAATCCTTCTTCTTTCACATGTGGACCTCTAGATTGCGAGTGCCCTTTCAAAAGGAAAATTAAAGACATTATACGAAGTTCCTTTTAACCTTAAGAAATTTTCCAAATTCTTGTCTAGTTTGTTTCTTAACTTTGATTTCAAAAACCCCAATGTACTGAAAACTCTCTCATCCTCCACGACCCAATATCATTGTTTGACATAAATCAACAAGTTTGAAATATTTTGATATCGAACCACAATATTTCACTCTGACCTAAGTTTTTCCAAACCTTTTTTATTGATCTTGGTTCAAAGGCCTTCTCCTTGCCCATGTATTTATATTGGTCCCTTATAGCTATTGTAAAACTCCTAGATTGTTTTCTAAGCTTAGCTTCATTTAAAATTCCTTGTATTTTCTGCTCATCGTATGTTACACTTTTCAAAAATTGTTCGATCAAGATTTTTACTTGATCATGAAAATATTTTGGGTTCTCTCAATTTTCCCAAAATTAAGGATACACAATACCCATGGCTTCAATTATTTCATGTTGAGGGAATCTTTCACGTATCTCTGAGGAAAGAGATTTTGCAATTTCCTTCAAATTATCACCAAAATATTTAACGCCTTTAAAATCTTCCTCCTTAACAACTACTTTTTTGCTAGAGCGCCTGACACTCTTACAATGGTACATTGGTATCTCATATCTACGTACACAGATACATAAGTGCTCACTTGCATTCAACTATAAATAATTATCAGGATTATTCAAATCATTAATTGTCTGCCACATGAAATAATTTTGGCCATCTTGTGTTAGATCTAGATATAGATGATCGAGGGCCAAGCATGTATGTTTACATAGATTGGAATATTCATTAATATACATAGTTTTGTCTTGGGCTTTCTTCACAAGATTGTTCATCTCATCCAACATGGGGAGAAGATTAGCTAAAGTCAAGAGTGTCTATATATCGCTTAACCTATGTAAGAGGTCAGGAGCTTTGTCTACTGTGTTGCAATGCTTGTACATCACTCCAATCAAGGATTGATATTCTCAAAGAACTCGTTGTAGTGGTCCATGCAGGGAGATCCATCTGGTATTGACATCCTTGAGAAGCTTGTTTCCTGGTGTCATTCCCTCAACAAAATTTTGAAATTCTGCGAAACGTTTGGGACTTTGGCAAAAGTATGCGTGGATCTCATGGACTAGATTTTCAACTTTTGATACTATAGGAAACTTGCTTACAATTTTGAATGCTAAATTCATTTTGGGCCATGCAATGAATGCCAAGCATGTATGGTGCACAAGTAGTTTGTAACTTTGTGCAAACATCGGTCCTTTGACCTTGCATCACTGCAGCTCCATTAGCTCCTACACACACCAACTTTTTGGCAATTGTCAACTCATCCATACCTACAATTTCATTCAAAGATTTCTTCACTAGTTCAAATATATTTTGCGATGTTGAACTATCCTTCATTTTATGAACACAGAGAAGATGAGCTTGGGGAACATGTCATTCTATAGTATACAAATGCATACAGACCCAAGAAGTATTGTCTACTGTAGTAACTTCATCTAAAGATAATGCAATGAAATTTGACTCTTTTACTTTCTCCTTTAAATCTTCCTTTTCAACTGTAGCAAGACAGTTTTCCCATTCCCATCTAGCATTTACTGACCAATGTGAGAAGGGATAGTGAGGAACATTCAAAAAAGATAATAAACCAAAATATTTTGGGTAGTCTGTCATAGGACGCCCTATGGACAAAATATGAAAAACAACACTCATCTGAATAGTTTTTGACATATTTGTTGCTTCCATTGTTTTTCCAAATTGAGCCTCAAGTGTACCTTTACATGCAGCAATGAAAGGAAGACCAATGGGTAAATCAAAAGACATCTTCTTGTGGTTATGAACTTGACCCCTTTTTTTTGGAGCTTAGGAAGAAATAAAGCAAATATGTTGAGGTGGTGAGGCTTGATATTAAAGGGATGATTTATTTTTGGGTTATGAGGGTATTTAATTATGTTTCATGTGGGTGTAAGTGGGGTTAGGTGTTAGGAACCCTTGTCCAAATTTGAATTTCGGATGGGTCTTTAAATGAGCATTTAAAGAGGGTTGTTGGTCAATTTCCTTGGTTAGTATGCAAAAATAAGCCCCCTAGGGTCTATACCATAGTGGTAGGGGTCAAGTGGGCATGCAATAGGGCCCCAAGGACATGATTTGACTCTTCAAATGTCCTCTCAATGAGGAGTGACGAATTTTGAGAAGATGATGGGAGTGAAAAGATTGAGGGGTTGTCCAAATGCATGTTCCCCTTTTTAATGAGAAAAGACCCTCATTGATGGGGTGAGGTACACTTCACACCTCCCCATCCAAATGTTGCAAGTTGAAACTCCTATATAGTTTAGAGAGGAGGAGAGTGTGGGGTGTTACCCACTTCTCCTTTTGGAGAACTTTAGTGAAGATGGTAGGAAGAATGAAAAGATGAGAGGAGAAGTCCATTTGGAGAGAGAGTGATCAAGATGGCTTGATTTGGAGAGAAAGGGAAAGCAAAAGAGTTAATTTCCTCACCTAAAGAAAAGAGATAAGTTCTTCTTTACTTCCATTTCCCCTTTTGTTTATTATTGTAAAAGAAAAAAAATGGTATGTTGTATGGATCATGTTTGAATCATATAGTAGAGAATCTAGATTCATGAAATTTGATGCTAGGTCATTCTTATTCCCTTGTAAAAATTTAAAAAGACTCTATGCATCATCTTGGAGCTAAGAAAATTCCTTGCTCGGGGGTATGGCTAGAGCCCATGAGGCTCCATGATGCCATTATGGTAGGGTGGAGAGCAAGCCATCATTCCTTGGCATGCAACTATTTGTTTTATGATTACTATTTGTAAAAGAGCAAGTTTTATTCATTTTGATGTTGTTTCTTGTATTTCAATGTATTCCTTGTCATATGGAAAATTTCAATAATAGATTTTGATCTTTTATAAAAGGGAAAGGAAACACTCCATAGACTTGTGTTTAAGAAGATATCAGGATAAGGAGGTGTTACATTTGGTATTTACAAAATAGGATATTGAGCAATATGTATTTGAACTTTACAAAAACATTTTATATTGTATAGATTCATGATTGCTATATAAATACATCTTTCATAAAGTTATGGTGGAAATAATCTATTATTGAACCAAAAAATGGTAAAAAAATGAAGAATACATGATGCCCCAAGCTAGGCACAAATAGTCTTATGTGGAAATCTGGTTTAAGAATTTCAATGATACATTTGTAGTAAAAGATTGCATACTTTCATACCCTCATAGTCTTGTGTTTTAAAAATATGCATATGTGTTGATATATATTCTTGTAAAACTTGCTCCTTCAAATGGAATCCTTGCTATGTTAGAAGTCTTTAATAGTTCCTCTATCATGTTAATGCAGTTGGAAAAGAAATGCATTATGGTTGTTCCATGTATCTATGCTTAAACTTAAAGATTCAATGTGGTTGAGAAGAAAATTATTTCTTACTATTGAAATGAAAATCAACATATATATAGATGTAGAACTACCTCCCATCAAAATGAAAGGGAATAGAAAACTTTTATATGTCGATGGGTTACTTCTGGGATTAGTAAAATAGCCCTATCAAAGCAACAAAAATATATGTATATATATTAGCAATGAACAATATTTCTTTGTTTAAATAAGAAATAGAAAAAAACCTAATTATTAGATATTCGAGTGCAACTCAAGGTTAAAACTAGTGGTTTAATTCACCTCTCAATGAAATGAGAGTGGTTTGGTTTATCAGTTTCTTTCTTGCAAGTGGAAGGAACATAAAGCCCTATATTTCCTTTAGCTGCAAGTATCTTGGCATAAACTACAGTGCACTGGGTATTGAACCCATGATTGTAGACACTATATATTTTTGTATAGGCACCATAGACTTTGGTGCATTATGTGCATACACATCCTATCGGTGCATCAAGGTAAACTTATGTAGTTTCTCCTTTTCTTGTCTTTATGCAAGTCGGGGGGGGCATTGGCTGCCCCATATGCAAGCAAGTGGAGACCCTGTTAAGTGCAACATATTGTATTTAAAGTATTAAGTGGAAAAAAAGTGGTAAAATACAAAGGTAATCATACTCTTGCATTTACTCCCTTTTGTAGCTCGTTCATGAATGAGGTGTATGTTCATATGATGCCTCAAATTTGTATCACTAGTATATTCATTTTAGTTGCCATTCTCATGCAGTAAGTTTTGTTGTATAATAACACACAAATAATAATAATATATTGATACATATATGTAACATACATCTGCCCACAATATTTAAGGAAACAGAAGGATTGAGATATAATACTAACATAGTGAAACAAAGCATCAAATTTTCTGTCGCCTTTCAAGAGGATGCTACAGAAAAAGAGCAATACAAATTTTGTGAGTAGAATATAGAAAACAAAAATAGGATAATAGTTCAATAATAAATAATGTAAGATTTTATCTTATGGCCCTGATCTTCTATAGGCTGCGCATTTCCATAACCACCATAATCGTGGCAGGATCCCTCGCCCTCCAGTAGCAACGGGTTTATATATATATTGTTTTTTTTGGCTGGGTTACTTAACCTTAGGGATACCTGTACCCTTAGAAAATGGCGTATAAATAGATTTATGTGACCTATTAGAATGGAGTAAAAGAACAAAAGAGCCTGACACCTTGGTAGTAGTTGTAGTTATTACCAGAATGGATGGTGTATACACTAACTTTTGTCCTGCTTTTCAATGCTAGGTGAGTCTGAGCCATCCTTGGCATGCGTAGTATTAAATTGGAACAACAACATTCACGCCAGCATGAAATAGTATATAAAAAAAATCATACCAAATCACCATTCTGATTTGGCTGTCAAATCGTGGTCAAGTGTGGCCTACAATGGTTTAACAGTAGAGTGAATTAATGAAGCAAGTTGCTAACATCAAATATGGGGAGACGTATTAGTCTCTTCTTGAGAGCATAATAACTCCACCTTACCAACGCATCATTGCCTGAAAATAGTAAAAATAAAAAAAATCAATGCACTATCAGATCAAGCCAGGCCCATTTAATGGCCATCACCACCCACGCCCACCTCAACAATATTGGGGAAAAGTCTCCCTCCGATTTTATTCCCACCTATGGTCATTTGATTTGATCTCTGTGACATGAAAGGAAGCTTGGTGAGAACACTTGGGTTAAAATATTAAATAAGAAAAAGAAAACTTGAAATTTTTTGTAGAACTGAAATCAATGGCAGATCACAATCTGGTTGGATTCACTCCTGTGGGAGGATGTCACAGTACTGCCCTCCGATATTTGCGGTGCAAATGTGTGAGGAATGATATTTTTAAGAACTTTTTGTGGTGCATATCCTTTGATAACTACATAGATTAATTTTTGATCCAGTGTAGATTCTTCTTTGAATGGCTTATCCCAAATATGAGTGTTGGGTGTGAGTTTGAGTGTTGCACATTGAAATGGATGGTACGAAGCAAACGAATATGCACCTACCTCAGCTTCTTCACTATTTCTCATGTCTTCTTTATTAATAAATTTCTTGTCAGTCGCCCAACTTTATATAAATATTATTTTCTTTGAAAGTTCACTTTTGCATCCAAAGTGTGATTAATTTTGGGGATAGTATTATTCTTAGATTTATTTTTAGAATTAATTTTTTTTGTATTAATGTCTATAGCCTCCAGCTCCCCATTAAACAAAATAATCAATTAGATATTTAAAAATTATATATATAATTATATAAACTCATTGTGTTAATTTTTCCCTCACATACTCCTCTCCCAGCATGTAATTTAACCTGAGTAAATAAAATTACCTTTGTTCTTTTAAATTTTTGTGTGAACAAGATGTTAGTGTTGTCTATTTTAATATAAATACTCAAATAAAATAAAAAATCAGTAATGACTGCAAATGAACAAAATAAAGAGGAGAAAATATTTTATTCATTTTCCCTTCTAAAGAAAAACAAGAAGAAAAGTAATCAAGCAAAATTTTAAAAGTAAAATTTTCTCAAAAAAAAAACAAAGAGGGGTTAAAAGGGGAAAGCTACGTGGATTATAGTTTGAAAAAGAAGAAGAGAGTAATGAAATTAAGATGGGAATTAAGATATTAAGTGGTTTAAATTATTTTAGTTTTGATTAGTTTTTCAAATAGAAACTTATGTTATTCTTTATGTATGTAAGTATTATTATTTTTAAATAAGAATTGTTAATTTAATTATATTTACATTGTAAATGATATTTTATCAATGGTAAATTATTTTTGGGCGTGAGAGAAATAAACTTATTATCAATAAAAAAGATTATTGATATTATTGTGAAATAACTTTTAATTTATGTTTTAAGAAGGAATTAATATTAGCATTTTAAAAGAATGTGAAATAGTAGTGTTACAAGATTTAGATATTATAAATTGTAAAAAAAAACTCCAAAGATAATATTAATAATATTTTAATCCTAAGTAAAATTATTGTCCATAATAATCAAGTATATTTAATATTGAAATATTTTATTAAAGGTTTCTTTTTAAAAATAAATAAATAATTATATTGATGACAATGTGAATTAATATATTCTTGTGGTTAATTACATTATGGAATATTAAAATTGGGAGTGAAATTAAAAGCATTTAACTATGTAAATGGTATTAAAATTTAATTTTACAAGTGCAGTAATAATGGGGTTAAGTGAGTTATGTTTAAAGGTTTGACAGTTATTTAATTATTAGTTGGTAAAGTTAATAGTAATTGTAAATGGGAAAAATAATAATAAATGGTAAAACTAATAGTAAAGTATTGGTAAAACTATTTTATTTATTTATTTTTATTAGTATTGGTGCCCCAACCATTGGTAAAACTATTATTAATAATGGTAAATTTATATTACCTTGATTATATTAGAAGTAAATATAGAATTGGTAAATTAGTAAATATATGTAATTAATATTAATTTGGTAATACTAGCTTTTGTGTTCTAATATTAATATATAAATATTAAGAGATAATAATAATGATTAGGTTAAAAAAAAAAAATGTTGGGTTTTCGTGTTGAAAATTTCAGGCATGACACTATGTTCAACATTCTTTTCTCATGCTCTTCATAATCTGTGACATACCTAACATGAAGACATTCTTCCTTTGATTTCCATCGTACAACTGATTGTTCCTTTTTGTCTATGATTTGTTTTTCATAAACTTTACCGATATGCTTTTCTATAGTGTCAATCTTTAGCTACAATGTCTTGGCTCTTCCACATTTCCAACTACAAATCATATATTTGGCCAACATTTCCTTTTCAATATCGTTTGCATTGTCAATCCTCACTGGTACCATGAATGGGTACTTTGACAACTAACCAAGTTGAAAATTCCTTGTCATTTCCCACTCGCACCCCATTTTTTATTTGCTTCTTCTTTTCTTGCTACCAACATCATCATCCTCATCCAAGTCAATTATCTCATTCTGGCTAACCGAGCCCAAGGTATCCCTTGGAACATCTTATGTGGTATTTCCATCCTCATTTGATACATTTTGATTTAAATCAATGACAATATCAACTTGACCTTTCGGTGGCGGTGAGGTATTGTGAATGCTACCAATATTTGGTGGAAGAGTTGATGATGTAGCTCCATCTTGACTTGATGGATCAGAAGCTTTGGCAATTCCAAAGTAAGATTGTATGGTACGCCTAAGTTTTTGGCTTTTTGATGGCCTCCTAGTCTCTTCACCACCCTGAGGATCGGCAGGAGCCTTACCATTGTTGCTCGAGTCACTCAACATATTGATCTCTCACTTCGAATAAAAATTAGAAAAAAATGTCTTCTTGTTTAAGGAGGACAGAGAATATAGATCCCATTCCCTACTCAATATCATCTTTAAGACTAAAGCAAGAATGGAAAAGAGATAAAGAAAACTTATTATTATAACTAATAACACTATGAAGAAATGATCACTCACCTTTAAGTCTACGTTTTTGGCTTTCGTTGACTTCTGAATCGAGAAGTAGAACCTCAGAACTGAACAAAATGTGTAAGAATAAATGACACTTTTGATTGTATTTATATCAATCCATGATTCCATTTTTGGCGAATTTCACAGGATTTTTAAATGGTATATTAAAAATTTGGTGAATCCTGCATGCTTATACAACGATACATTGTAATTTTCAAGGCGAAATGTGTCCTCAAATGTAATTATTTTTTAATGTTATTGGCGAAATAGGCCCCCATAAGCAACTATTTATAAAATTTAATTGGAGAAATGGGTCTTCACAAGCAACTTTTTGTAAATTTTAATTGGCGAAATGGGTCTTGATACAATGTCGTTTTAATAGTATTGGTGAATATGTAGGTGTTTTATTACATGTTTCTAGGATTCTCGAAAAAAATATTAGTCGGTCCATTTGAAATGCTATAGTTTGTTATGGTGAATTTGTTGCTTAAATATGCCTCATAAAAAAATTGTTAGCGAATGGACATGCATTGGACTGATAGTTCATAAAATCCGAGCGATTTGGACACCCTGTTGGGTGCGAGAAATTCGCCAATTTCAACTTGGCCGATTCTTGGAATTCACCAATTGGCAAAGATTCACCACTAAAGTTTTCCCTGCTAAAGAGTGAGTTGCTCGACTTCATGCTTGATTTCAAAAGGCAACTGGAGGAGATCAAGAGGCAACAAGAGTACAATCAGCAACAAGAAGAGATGGCTTACCAAGCTTATCTCTATGAGCAGGAGTTAGAGACACAAAGGCACAAAATTCAAGCAACTCCTGTGGTTCCAGATCAGCCTACCCCAAAAGAGGTTCGTAAGTATCAATTTCCAAGTTTTATACAAGGTGGGTCTCCTAAGTCTTCCCAATCTGAAAATCCAAGTTTTAGGAGTTTCCCTTCGTTTCAAAAGCTTGCTATTGAGCAAAAAGCTAGCCCAGCTGCTAATTTTCCAAACCCATTTTTTGAAAGAGACATCCCTAGATTCAATACACTATGCTTCATAGAAGATGAGACTATTCTTGAGCAGATCCAGCCTAGTTTAGTTCTGAAGCAACCCATTGAACAACAACTTTCCTTGCAAGAAACCCAAGAAGCTCCCCAATTTTCCTCACCGGATGAACCCAAGGATGAATTCATGGATTGAGAGACCTTACTCCACATCGAGAAGCTTAGAAAGGTAAATCCATTACATTCAACCTTGGAGGTTTACCACTTGCAGTAGCAAAAGAAGGAGCAGGAAAAGGCTTCTCAAGATGAATAATTGCTTGTTTTTATTGATGAGTTTCCTAATTTTATTAAAAATGATCAATCTATTTTAATATATCAATCAGGACAACAGGGTAGAGGGGAAAACGAGGCTAGTCAAGAAGATCATTCCACATTTTGGCTCAATGAGTTACTTGTGTTCATTGAAAATGACGATGAGAATGTTGTTTTTGAGTAGCAGGAGGTTAAAGAATGTGGTGAGCTACTAAGTGAAAATCGTCAACATGTTGGTAGAACCTTGGATTAGGAAGAAGGGAATGAAGATGAACCAGTTTTGGGGTCCCATAAACTTAGTGAAAATTGTCATGACGTTCTAGTTAATTTGTTTGATGAGCCTCCTAACTTTGAGTATGAAAGTGAAGATGATGTGACCATGTCGAGTTCTGACCATCATAGTGATGAGAACCATGTAGATAAGGTGTTGATCCAAGAATAGATATGTGAAAGTATCCTTGAGTCAAATGATCAAAAACTCGAGGAGGATCCATTTCAAGCTGAGATTGAGCTTTTTTGGTCACATTTATATGTTATACCAGAATCTTTGGAGGTGGGTCATCTTGAATAGAAAAAGCAAGAGACGAAGGTAGTTGCATTCTTAGATGAACCACTGGTTATGGAGCAGCCTAATCATCAGCATGATCTTGATTGGTTGGAGGAGCTACCTTTCTATTACACAGAAGGGTTTGAAGCTGAGATGCCAATTGAAGGTTTGATAGAGGAGGTTATTTCATCGTCTGAGCACTTGCCTTCCTTCTTTGAAGAGCAAGAGTGTGATTTGGAGCATGCTCCTTTAAATAATGGTGAGGAAAGCATTCTTACACCCGCAGTAGCTGCAAGTTAAGGGAAAGAGAAAATTTTGGAAAACCAATACCAACTGGAGTAGTAGGATATTGATAACTATTTTGAGGTACGTAGCTGGTACGATGATGATGAAGATCTAGAAAATTAGGAACAACAGGTTGTTGAGATGGGGAGGGATATTGAGGTGCTTGTTTTAACTAATTTACTTGAAGAGTTGCCTTTGTTTTTTCCAATTGATGAAGAAAATATGTGTGAGCTAACAGAATTGCCAAGTTGTGATCAGTAAGAGTGTGAAAACCACATTGACAAAAAGTTGATTCATGAACAAATGAAGGAGGACAACATTGTTGTGGAGGTTTAAGACTGTCGTATGCTTGACAACCTACCTAAAATGGAGTATAATTAGGAGATTGAAGGCATGGATCAGATAGAGAAAAGCAAGGTGATGATTGAAGATTCAATTGATAAAAGTGAAGTTGACATGAAAACATTGGAGGAAGTTTCTCTTGAAGAGCAGTTAAGAGGACTAATTGGAGAAAGTTAGCCTTCCCAAGACACTACAACTCTTGATTGTCAAGATCCTAGCTCTCCAGCTCGTAGAGAGCTTGTTGCTTTGCTAGATTCTTGTGGAGATCAAGTAAATTACGAGGACAACAAAGTGAAACAAGTCTCTAAACCTACCCTATTTGTGATGGAACAAGATGAAACTGATCAATTGAAGGACTATAGGGAAAGTGTGCAACTAAAGCTTTTGGAAGAAGAGGCCAAACATCAAGAATTTTTTCATGAATTTGATCTACCTGATCTTGGCTAGTTGGAGGAGTTTCCTTTCTGTTGCACAGAGGAGCTTGAGGTTGGTGTTTCAGTTAAAGATGAAGGTGATGCTTTTCCTTCTTATCACTTGAGTTGTTTTCCATCTAGCCCATAATGTTGTGGAGGATGTCCTATTAGAAATCTAGCTTGGGTGGAAGCCAACGAGAAGGAGCAGCCCTGTGACAATGTTGACCCAAAGCATCAAGGGAGGTATCACTTTGAGCACAATCAACCCACTTGCTCACTTGATCATAACGAGTTCACAAACAAACATTCGTGGGTGAGTGAGTGTTGCAACAAATTGTTGGGTGTTTAATTTTTCTCCACCTCTTTTTGTTGGCTCATAAGCTGGTTAAGCATTGCAGATTGCAAACGAGGGGCAGTTACTTTTTTGAACTAGTTAATGGCTTTGTTTAATCATCTTTTGCCTCAGTTACTGTAGGTAGAGTTAGTTTGCTGCTAATAAGTGCTTGAAGTACATTTCTTTTTAGTTGTTTCTTTTCCATAAGTGCTGCTACACATTGTTTTCTGGCCACCAGGGCCTTGTAGTTGTTTTCAATTTGGTTTGGTTTTGTTTTTTGCTGTTGTTTGGTGTTGCAAGTTTCAGTTTTCAGATTTCCTTAGTTTTGGGGAGCAGAGTGACTCCATGACCAATGGATCTACATAAGGTAACTAATCAGATTCTTAACTGGCAAGCATCTAGTAGAGGTTGCCAAGAGTGTTATCATTTTTTTACCACAACTCAAATTGACATAGCTGATTAATTTAGGTTCATTTTAAGGTGAAAGATTTTAATTCATTATGAAGTTGCTTAAACCATTGCATATATTTGAGTTTTGAATTTTTTAGAAACGTGCAATGTGTTTCAATTTTTCATTCATAATTTACAGCATAAAAGATTGCATGAGATGTAAAGGAAGTGCTTTCATTATGTATCCAGTTATTCATTCCATAATGTTCCATACATTTTTCAAAAGAAAGGTATAGAATTGAACAAGAATTGCACAAAAATGTTGTTTATATTCATTGGGATAAAAGAAGAATCAAGTGTCCCCCACAAGTCGTGGGAATAGCTAAGTCAACGAAACACAAGGAGTGCACTACACTACTGAAGATAAAGAAAGAAAAGAGCACATAAGAGGGAACATAGCCATCATTGCCTGAATGTGTCTTCAAGTCTCCTTCAATTTTGTTCATCTCTCTTTGCTCCTATTCTCCAAGTGAACCTGCAAATGATTGGAAAATATTTGTTAGAGCTCGGGTTATGAATCCTCCTATATGATCTATCAATAGTAATGTATAAAATTGCTTGTGGTGCATTGAATCATTTGAGCAAAGATCAAAAGTGTACAAGAGAGTACAAAGGAGGGAACATCTCAAGAACATTGAACTTAACTGTTTTTAATCTAACATTATTTGTTTCCTATGCAGGTATAGGAAAAGTCATGTTGTTGATCTACTTTGAAGACTTAAAAGCATGTGAGGTAAAATGGGCTCCCACAAGGATTGAGCTCGGCATGTTGCCCCTTAACTAAAAATGGGGCTTTGATAAAAAAAACTTTCACAATGTCAAAATGTAGCATCCAACAGAAGGAGAAGCTCATAAAGCAATGCAAGATGGATTCATCACCCATACATGACCATCAAATTCAGAAATGCAAGTGAAAATGAAGATCACAGATGAGTAAGGAATATTTCTTGAATGCTCAAAAATCTCATCATATTGCTGCCATGTTTCATATATGTGTTGCTCACATTGATAGGGCAGAAAAGGTACAAAAGGAGTGCATCATTTGCAAGAATGTTGAAGTGGAGTAGTTATCAGGCATCCATAACAAAGTTATAATGGTGGAACAACAATCATATGTTCTCTAAAAGTTTGAAGGAGGTAATGACCTTTGGCATATAGGACATCATTACCATTGTAGCAAAGTAATAAGGTCACTAAAAGAGCAGTAAGGGTATCTCTGTCAAGAGGAGTGAGCAAATAGAAATGGGAGATAAAAATGCATAAAGAGTACAAAAGAAGCTTCAATCTCTATCAATCATTGAAGTACAAGATGACAACATGTAGATGGAATGAGCAAGGGATGTGTTATGCATGAAGTCCAAGAGAATCATCACCCACAGGTGGTTAATGCATGGAAACAATCACCAACATTTTATTGCAAAGGAGAGCCCTACACACTATCATCAATAAAAAGACAACTATTCCCTTATTAAGGTCATGAAGAGTAAAAGAGCATTGACAGTAAGCAAACAACAATGCACTCTAACTTCAATTTGTGCTCTCCATTTAAAATGATATGAGAAAAATATAGTACTACCATGAAGTAAGTGTTATTCTTTGCAATGGAGGACATACACTTTCAAAAAGTGACTTGATTACACTATAAGTTATAGGAGGTCATCATTATGCTACAATGACTTTATTTTTGGGAGATAATATTGCCAATTGTTTCACAATGAAATAAATGATGGGCCTTAACCAAAACAGTAAGAGGAATTAAGTTTTCCGATAAGAAGGCATGAGATTGGTTATTATGACAAGCATCGTTGCATCCAAGCAGAAGTAACTAGTGGTGAAAATGGATGCATTCAAACTTTGAGTATCATAAGTTTGCATAATTTTGAACAACAAATTGGCTATCACAATAAAAGGCAGTTGGCCTTTCAAGGAACTCGAATACAACATGCATGACAATTGATATGGTCACCTTGAAAGTGCATGGTCAGATTGATAATTAGCTCAATGCATTCATCAAAGTAAAACAGATTTGTGATCGAACAAACAAATTTCTTGAATGTTAAGAGCAAGTGAAAGCTAAAAACAACAATGTGATCATGCAATTAGGAAAGCACAACACTATGACAGGTTAAAGGGCACAGTCTTTTCTTTGAAACCCTATGCAATACCAAGCCTCTAGTTGTTTTTCACCCTTTTCTCTCCAAAGAAAATGCATAGGAGGATCAAATCCCTCACATCCTCAGTAGTGTTTGCAAATGGTGATAATGTGAATAACAAAAGACTCTGTGAATAGGAAATGGGAGGTGCAAATACACATTCTAAGTGGCAACTTAAAGAGCACAATGACAAAACCTCATAAGATGTAAAGGGATTTTTGTTGTCCTTTTACCTAAAAATAGAAGCTAAGTTACAACCAAGGGGTTCAAGGCCGAATCATGAGAATACCTTTGTTTTTAAAAAAGAACAAAGCAACGAGCTAGCGTTTTAAACCCTCTTTCTAAATTTCAAATAGAAGTGTAAGATATGAAAGAATTGCAAGATTCGGCTTGAACAAAGAGTAGAGCACCTAGAATATTTCATAGAGAAAACCTAGAGTTTGTGCAAGAGTAAGAAAACCCAAGATGCCTCATAATACATGCAGGTTGTAGCCATAAAATGAAGTGGGTTCTATAATTTTTAGAAAAATAAAAGAATCATGAAGTTTTGCACAAGAAACATGAGAAATGGCATCATCATGTCAACATTGGGGGCTCGAATCTAAGCATTTTTTTGCAGATAATAAAGAATAGCACAAGATTCAAATGATAGGGGACTTACCAGAATTTCCTGTCGTTTTCTCAAAGAAAAAATGCGCTTGAATACTTGTAGCAAAAGCTTTGGAAGCTCTCCAAGTTCGGCCATAAAGTAGAATTAGAGCATCAATATAAAGAGGAGATTAAAATTCATCAAAATATGATAGATGTTGCGGCTTGAAGCCAAAAAATGCACTAAAAAATGGAGGACTGTGCGATTGGTGACCAAAAAGAGATTTACCTTTTGTTTCTTCAAAATCTCCATGCAGATCTCCCAAACAGAAGGGATGGAAAAGAATCAAGCTCAACCCCTAGGTTATTCATGGTGGTTGTATGCAAAATGACTTCCTTCCAAAAGAAAGTTACAAATGTGTGCACAAAAAGTGGAGGTCACTATTTTTGTTTTAGGGTTTCCCTATTTCATTTAGTCGACCTATTTTTTTTCACTTTGTTTTAAAATTCCTTGACTCGACTAATACCATCATGGTATTATTAATTTCCTTGCATATTTTTCACAAAGTCTAGGTCCTCATGCCTTGAGTTTTTTTAAAAATTTTGAGAAAAATTAAATACTTTGGCCCATCCATTTTCAAGTCGAGTCATGCCTTGTGCATTTTCCTTGATTTTTAGAGAAAAGCAAACAACATACATACCTTGCCTTATGTTTTTATGAGAAGACCATGTGCACATTAGCCTTTTCTCTAAATTGAGTTATCCATGTGCCTTAGTTGCTTTATGGGATATAGCCCATAGTTGAATTTTTATGTTTTTTGTTGAAAAATCAAATGTATAGGAGCCTTTACATAATATTTTGATTTTTTTGCAAAATATCAAATTTCACTCAAGCTGCAAAAAATTAGAGTATTTGGACTCAAATTGCAAAAATCAGATGTAATAGGGAAGTGTTTTTGTATTGTTTTCTAAACTGCACATGATGTAAAACATCATTAAGGTAATGTTTCTATAAATTACCTTAATATTTGTTGTGTTTTTAAAATGTAGTTTGGGTGTTCGAATCTTCACTGGACTTTCTTTTTTTAGTTTGAGTTCACTTGGGAAAATTTAGAAAAGGGGGGGCAAACTAAACTTTCTATTTTCAGTTTTGAGTTGTTTGTACCTATTTTTGTGGATTTTTTGGATGGACCCTTTGGAGATGGGAAGTTTCTATCTTTTGGATGCAGTTTGGAGTAGTTTGAGGCACTATTTTTTAGGGTTTTCTGAGGAGCTCAAAAATAGATCAGAATAAATATTTTGGAGATGTAGTTGAGCTAATTTTTGCTATTTTCACTTTTGGGACACTTGGAAGATATAAGTTTGGAGAAAATTATGATTTTCTCCATTCAAATTGATGGTTTCTTGCTCTCCTATTCACTCAAAGAGTTTTGTAAACTGATTTTGTACTCAGATTTTGAAATTGTCACTCCTTCAGTTCAATAAAGCAACAAGAGTACCTTTCTCGTCTTCTTGTTTCAAATTTCTAGTCACAATTTGATTTTTATTGTGATTCAAATGTGGAATCCTCTTTATGTCTTGTCATTGTAAGTTTGTTTGCAAGGGTTTCGTGTGATCTAGGTTGCATTTTGTGTTTTGTTTGATTAACCTCTATGCAAATCACTTTTGGATTATGTGTCTCTAGAGTGAGATTGTGGGAATCATAGTTTAAGATATTGTTGTGAGTGGAAGAAATTGTCAGAATCTTCACATTGCTGGTGAATCACCCTAGTTTAGGATCTTTATTTTCAGTTTTTTCCTTCTACCCCTTTTCCCTGAACATCTAGTAGATTAGGTGTTTTACTGGGGGAACCAACCCACTCTGGAGATTCACTCTCACCTATAGATTTACCCACAAATATGAGAGTGTTTCCATGTTGCAATAGGATAGGTAAGTCTAACTTGGCTAAGGGTGCAATCCTGATTTCCAACAATACACTTGGCCTTACACACATTTCTAAAAATGTGATTTGAATTGTGGTACTTTTGTCAAGACTACCCATAAATATTTTGAAGAACCCAACAATTCATGGCCATCATTTCAAAACACTGCCCAAATTCCCACCTATTCTTCTCCACATAATTTTGAATGTTCCACATCATCAAAGTCCCAAAGGTATAGAGTCACATGTACCCGCCTAAATCAAGAAAGTTGGCTACCATCATTAATGGTAATATTTTCTTGTTCATCAAGGATAAATCCTTGTATATTCATAGGGAGAGCCTCGAGTCTTCTCCAACATTTAGATAGGATCCATGAAAAACCAAGGTTGGCCAGAGCATCCGCCACCTGATTTCCCTCACAAAAATGTGAGTTAGATTCTTCCTTTCTATTTTATAAATCAAATAATTTATGTCCAAGAGTATGTCTCTGATACTCCACCCATGAAAAAGACCATGATTAATAGATTCAATCACCATCTTGGAATCACCTTCAATATACAATTTTTTAATACCAAGAGTGACACCAATTTCAATGCCCTTGAGAAATGCTCTGGCCTTTGTTGTCATAGAAGTCTATATTCTAATAGCACCAACATACCCTACCACTAAATTTCCCTTAGAGTCCTTGATAATGCCCCAATGCTAGCCATCCCTGTGTTCCCTTTTTCTGCCCCATCGAAATTAAGTTTGTGCCAACTAGTATCTGGGGTTTCCAAACTGTGTTCAGTCTAGCCAAAGATTTAGAGTTATCATAGGAGTTGATCTCCAACTTTTTGTTCCATGAGTTTTCCATGTTGTTATCCCACACTATAGGATATTTTTTTGGGGGTTTCCAAACGTATAAGGAGACATTCTCGGAAACAAGTCTAAACCCAATGCCAAAGACCTCCTTAGGGATTTTTTCAATATCTCTAAAGATCCAATTTTTCCTCTCTTTCCATAAAAACTAGCAAAAGATGGGAGGAATTTGACACCAAATTTCACTAGGGAGAGGATGGTGAAAAGGGCCAGACCAACTTTCAATAAAACTCTTAATGTCACTATTCATGGTTGAATGAATCCCTAATTTACCAGAATCCAAATCCTAGACTTCGGTGGAAAAATTGGTAGTGGAGTAAAAGGTGGCCAATTGGCTCCTCATTATTCTTGCATAACATGCATCTATTTGGGATTTGAAATCCCCTTTTCCTTAAATTATCCTAAGTTAGAAACATGTTGTAACAGGTCATCCACTAGAAGAAGTTAATTTTTGGTGATAAATGTTTGTTCCAAACCTGTTTCCATAATTTGCTCTGATTTCCATGTTTCAACAGCAAATCATAAGCCAACTTAACAAAGAATTTTCCCTTGCATTCCTTAACCCAATAGAAATCATCCTCCATATTTGAGATGGGAATTCTAGTTAGGGAGAGGATGTCCTATAGGGACCTAGCCAAAATCCTTAATTTTGGGGAGAGGGGGCAACACAATTCTAATATTTTCCACTTCCTAGAACCATGAAGACCACAAAGGTAGTCACTAACATTTTTTCCAAAGTATAGGCTCATAGGCCCCATCAGAATCTTGAAATCAGATTAGAAAAGGAGCATTTCAATCAACCAGGGGTCCTCCCAAAAACTAATGTTGTTTCCATCCCCTAACTTCCATCTCAGACCAGAGTGTAGCAGCTTTTTAATCTTGCAAATATTATTCCACACCAAAGAACCACTGGGGTGTTCATTTGAGAGACACATATTAGGGGGAAGTTGCCAAGTTACTTGGCATTCATGAGCCTACACTAGTACTTCTTGTTCCTTAACTGGTCCCATCCAACCTTAGCAAGCAAGGATTTATTGGTAGGTTGGATTTTCCTTATACCGAGCACCCCACCAAATTTAGAAAGGCAAAACTTGTCCCAACTAATCGGTGCCAACTTATTATTCTCCTCTATACTAGACTAGAGGAAGTTCCTTTGGATTTTTTCAAAATTTTCCACTATGTATCTAAGAATTTTGAATAAAGATAGGAAATAAATTGGGATCCGTTAGAGGGCAGCAGTAAGGAGTTGCAACTTACCAGCATTACTGAGGATTGAGCCTTTCCACCTGGCCAATTTCCTTTGAACTTTCTCAAGGATAGAATTCTAGAAGGTGGGAGTAACTTCTTTAACAGTAAGAGGAAGACCCAGGTACACCGAAAGAAGGGCCACACTCACAAAGCCCAGAACAATAGTCACCATGTCCTACAGAACAAGAGTGTTGTTAAAGAATTAAATCATGATCTTGTTGTAATTTATACACTAGATCAAACAAGCAACATAGTTGTTAAGGCAATTTTTCCATTTTTTTGCTTCCACAACTGAAGCTTTTTCAAACAAGATGGTATCATTGACAAACTGTTGTATAACGACCGGTTCCAAGGTGGTGGCAGGTTTTAACTCCCTTAATAGATCCCTCCGACAACATTATAGCAACATTCCTACTTAGGACATCAACAACCATTATGAACAGGTATGGGGATAAAGGATCACCTTGTCTTATACCTCTCCCAACATTAAATAACCCTTGGGGAACTCCATTGACTAAAACAAAATATTCACAGTTGTAGTACATTCCAAAATGAGGTTAATCACATTCTGATTGAAACCAATCTTAGCTAAGATTTTGGGCATAAAACTCCATAGGATGTTGTCATATGCTTTTGAAATGTCAAGCTTAAAATCCATACTAGCATTGTTACATCTATCCATGGAGTGAATTTTTTTGTGAGTGGCAATAGCAGCATCCATGATATGTCGGCTTGGGACAAAGCCTTTTTGGCTTGGACTAATCATTTTTTCCAAGTAAGGTTTTAGGCGGTTCACCAAAAGTTTGGAGAAGATCTTATAAACAATATTACATATGCTGATAGGCCAAAAGTCGGCCATTGTCTATGGGTCATCATTTTTTAGAATGAGAGCTAAGTAGGTGTGATTCAACTATTTGAGCAGTTTGCCAGACTTGAAAAAATCCTTGACCGCGAGAATTAAGTCCTCACCAACAATGTCCCAAAAAACCTGGAAAAAATTCAGGGGGTATCCATCAGGTCTCAAAGCCTTGTAGGAACCCATACTGAACATAGCTAGCATGACTTCCTCTGGAGTGACAAATCCAAGAATATTATCATTATCCATGCGAGATAGAGAGGCAGGAATGGGGTCCAATAGTAGGTCTTCTAAATCAGAATTTGGGGCCACAATAGACCCAACTACGGTGTGTTGGAAATAACCAGAGGCCAATAGACCAATCTAGGTATGGGTAGTGACTTCAACTCCTAACTCATCTTTCAACTTTTATTATAAGGATGAACATAGAAGAACACAAAAGTTGCATAATTGGAGGCATTTATTAGAAGGATGATTGAGATTCACCATGTCATTTAATAAGACTACTAAAGGAGAGGAAATATTCTATGATCAGGAATCCAACATGATTGTTTCCATAGTCAACATTTTTGTTTTACCGTTGCAGCAAAGTTGCAGTCCTAATCAACTTATTCTACCTTTTCAATTATGTTTTTAGCTATGCAGACTTTGTCACGCTCTATTTCTTATGGGAGTGGTGATTTGCATTTAGATTCTTGTTTTGAGTCCTTGTTTCAATAAAACTCCCCCAAACCTATATATTTGGCTCAGTGGTCGAGGAGAATAACTAGCATAGCAAATATAACAATTGGATATGTTCAGATAGTTTTATTTTGTTTACATAGATAATGTTTTCTTTCTAGTTATGTTTTCATGAATAAGATATCTTTGAAGATTCTTATTGGATCATGAAATCTTGTGTTATGCAATGAAGAGGTTTTCAGTTACCATTATGTTTAATTGATTTGAGAAGCTATATTTGAGTTTATCCTATGGAGACAACCACTTGAGCAAGGGCCACTCAAGGTAAGAGCAAGGGCCACTCAAGGTAACTATTCCCCGCTTTATTTTTTGCATATTTATTTTTGTTGTTATAGTAGTTATCGTCATTATTACATTTTTCTTAATCAAATTCTTCATGTTGTGAATGTGAATGAAATCATGAATAAGATCTTGTCTTGTATTTCATGCTTTATTTGTCTCAATAAATTACCCTCTAGAGTGAGTCAAAATTAGTAGTGTTAGTAGTTACATAATTCATTATTGACATTGAACTAGTCACAGTCTTTAGTTTTAAGTACCCATAGCAATAGTTCCAGATTCAATTCTTTTTACTATTATGTAGTTTATGTTTTTCCACATGTGTAAACACCTATACTAGGATGATATAGGTAGTATAGAATCTCTAGATGCACATACAATGCCAACATCATCACAAGCTTACGTTAGCCCTAGTTGATAATTAAATGGATTCTTTACAAGGGTTTAGTGGACTATTTAGTTAGGTACCACCTATGAATTGTGTGAATATCACTAAGTTTATTGAACATTAGTAGGACAATACAATATCTTTACTTATATTACTTAAAGATATAACTCGAATAAATTACTTAAAAATAATCAAAGAAAATGCACTATTAAGATAATCATTAATTACTCATAATCCTTAGAAATGATCCATAATTAACTTGGTACGGGAAAATTACATTAACACTTAAATTATGGAATTTTGGAGTAGAGTGATCTTTGTGAAAATAATGAGCCCATCAAACCTTGCAGAATGAACAATATTGCTCACCATCATCTCTTCTACAAAAAAACTCAAACCTATCACCTTATGAGAATTTCACCCCCTTTAAACCCATGGGAATAATGCTCTAAAAATTATCAAAAGTCATGCATGCATCAGATCTCCACAAACATTTTTTTGTGAAAAAATTAGACAAGGCCAACCCTTGTGCGAAAATGGGTGCAAGAAAACTAAAGGGAGTAGGATGAATCAAACACCCCTCAAAGTTTCATAACCTAAATTTTGCAAAAAAATCATTAGGCTTAGAATTTGTGGAGTTCCAAGGTCAAATTGCCTTTTGTAGACAAATGACCCTAACCAAATTTCACGCAAGCATACATTATGGGTAGTAGGGAAGGTTAAATGCGGAAATCTAAGGGCATGAAATCAAAAGGTGAGAAGCCCCTAAAAACCCACAAGTTTAAATTTTTGGATTCCAAAGGTTCCACACAAATTTTTTATCAATCAATATAAAATTTCAAGTTTTGGATGCATTCAACATGGATATTTAAAATCTTGTCTTAATCAATCCTCAATCCCTCTATGTACGAGTGAGAGCTAAACAAACTTCTACAACTGTAAAGGTTTTAGACTCAACAAATTGTGATACCCTAACTTTGGAAAACCTAAAACTCTAAAGCCAATGTATAACCCTAAAATCCCTAAACTGTGAAATTCCTAAGGAGAGAACAACTTAAACTAGTGTTTATTTGAAAAGTAACTCCTAACAATCCCCCACAACTTCTTATATACCCATACACTCACGCATATGCACCAGAAGGCCGACAAGATAAACTAAAACTCATTTCCTAGTTGTAATAATTAAACACAAATTTCCTAGGGTTCATTTTTATTAAATGTTTTAACCATTGAAAATGGGGTAAATGAAGTGGATTGTGAATGCCTACCTAGAATTCAAACAAAAAATCAAAATAAAGTGAGTTGTAGATGCGATGATCACAAGAAAGAATTTAAATGAGCTTTGTTGTAGTTAAATTCGCTCATGGATGTAAGATGATCAAATAGTGTCCAAAATTGCTTATATACCCAACTAACCTACTGCCATTAATGCTTCAAGGATGATAGAGTTTCAAGCACTCAAAAACATGAAGTAGATAAATTTGCACAAAATAAAAGGTGACAAACCCCATGGAGAATTGAAGAGTACAATTCCCACAAATTTTGGAACTTCCAATCTTTACAAAGAAAATGGTCCTATAGTCCATGCAAAAAAATCAGGTGGACACGACCTTGAAAAAATTCATGGTTTGTGATACTTTCATGTGCACTTGACTTTGCAAGTTTTTACAATAGACTCATCCTAACTAGATCTCCATAATCCTTAAAACTCTTGGCCCAAAACACAACCCAGATACCAAATGAAAACAAGAAAGCAATGTTGAGAAATTCAACCTAAAAAACCCCTAACTTAGGAACCAAAAAGTAAGAAATCTCAACAAAAGAAAGAGAGGTCCTTATTTTACATGAGGTGTTTGTGCAAGGCACAAAAAGGAGCTCAATTACATTTACAATGATTTGTTTATCCCAATAGCCCCTGATCTTGGCTAGTTGGGGTTTATCATTTGATGCTATAGTTTCTTCCCTAAGTCTAAGTGGTTGATTATAATATTAGTATTTTGATTCATTATGAAGTTATAATTCTTGTTCTCCTTTTTCCACTTGTATTTCTAATTTGGGGTCCAAATTCTCTTCTTCTTGATGTATAATGTAGCACCGATTCTCTACATGATGTGTTTGTTTATCCATCCACTTGATTAATTTTTGTATGCCTTGATTCTGGGGTGGAGAATTTGGAGGTGGTTGTTGTGTATTAGCTTCCAAAACTGGTTTAAAGATAACTTATTTGATTTTCTTTAACAATACATATATGATCATTTTCATCCCAAAATGAGAATGTGAATGAAATATTCTTGGAGGTCATTCCAATCTATTGTCTAAATCTTCTTTCTTGATTTATATACCATGTTTGTACTACTACTATTAGTGTTTAATAGAAAAGTTGTGTATATAGCCAGTGATCATATTCTTTATATCCCTTCTATGCAATGGTACATATTTGTAGGTGTTCCTCTAAGGTTATTGAACCTGAAATGGAAGGAAAAGGGGGTTCCTAGGTCCTAAATCCAAATAACCTAGGATGTAAGGGGCCTTTTCCAAGATTTCATTAGAATACCAACCACAAAGCCAAGAGATTAACTTTCAACCTCAATGGTGAGTCAATCAGACCTAGGTTGGTGGATTATTTAGGGCCTTAGGATGATTAAAAATGATTTTAAATAATGAAACTAATTGAACTATATGACCTATCATGTAAAATGCAGATTCCCAAAGACACACAAACTGTAACAACACTTTGTAGGCAGATTTGGGAGATATCAAATCTAGTATGTACCTATCACCAAAAGTTGATTTTGGCATGTGCAGAGGGACTGATTCAACCCATGTTAGGCTTCCAAAAAAAAAAATTATAGTCCTTTGGTGCTAGATCTGAGATGTAATTTTCCACCTGCAAACTTGTCGGAATATCATAAATGAATTTTGCAACTTAGTTTCCGTAGGTTGACAAGAATTATGACAACAAATGCAACAATGCAAAATTGCTCTTCAAGGTCTCTTCAAACCTTCTTCAACTTGTAATCTGCACATACACAAAGAGGGAAAAATGTTTATGCTAGATAGGGGTTTTCCTTAGTCAAACTTGGTGAATAGTGTTCCCACTTTCACAATGGCAATGTCAATGATGAAAACTTTAATGGAAAGGAAGGAAATGATGAATGAACAAATTGTTGCAAATCACCACCCTTCAATAACTTTCTTGAAGGACTGAATTCATACACATCACTTCAAGGGAATTGGATCTTGCTTGCTTGATTTGCTTGACTGCATGAATACCTACAACACGTGTTAGCCTTCACAAGACAACATGAACATACATAAACTTTGACATGATGTTAGGATCTTGATTGCTGCTACAAATGATTGATAATGTTGCTCTTGAATGCTCTTGATAATAATTTTCTCAATAGGATTGCTTCATAAAGTATGTTCCTTCTTGTTAGATTTCAAATGATAAAAAGACTAGGTATTTATAGGTGTTTATCCAATTTCCCAAAAGAAATTAGTGCCGAAATGCTTCTTTCTAATTTGGGGTACGATCCATTAAGTACATAACAATATTTATTTTTATTCCGGATGCATAGGGATTTGGCACCCATGGGAGAATGGGTCTTGGCCTAAACTTCCAAGACACACATGATCCAAGGTAATTTAATTATTAAATGCATTTATTTAATGTTGGTTCTCCTTTTAGAAAATGGTAAGAATTAGGCTTTAGAATGCATAATTTAGAAAATTAGAAGATCAATTAAGTTCAAATAGTAGGATTAACCACCGGTCTTGAGAGTACATGGTGCCATGCAGGTACTGCACACACTTCCACATTAACCCCTTTGAGGCCTTGACACTTGCACGCTGGGCTCCCTACAGAAGTGATAAATTATAATCAAAGGGAGGTTAGTGTGAATAAACTATTGGAAAGATAAGATGATAAAGGATAAAGGAGAGTGATCAAGCCCCCAAGATCTACAATCTCATGGAAAACCAACATAGGCACAAAAGAACACACACACGTCTAGCAAGGATACAAGGTACACAAACATTCAATGTCAAAATTAATGAAAAATACAGAAAGGGTAGGATAACAGGATTGTGTGTTTATGTTAATGCATCCATAAAAAAAATATACTCACAAAGGTCTATTGGGGCCTGTATTCACTAGGTGAGCCCCTAAAGGCAAATGAGAAACACACTAAGGTCTCTACAAGGTGTGATAAGCCTAAAAAAGGGTGGCATAAAATGGGAAGACGCGCAAATCTACATGTTGGCATTTTGACAGAGCCATGCCAAAATCTATACTCTACAGAGATTTGATGAGTGCCACAAAAATAATGGTCAGGAAATTCTATACTAGTAGCACACTAGAGTTCAAACACATGAACCAGTGACAAAAAGTCAAATTTTCAAAGATGTCAACACATACCACTAAGTACAACCTATGAACAAAGTGAAGCAGAAACAATGCCAATGTATGCCCCCACTTTAAAGAAATTATAAAACACCATGCTTTGAGCAATTACTTTAAGTAGTAGAAAAGGATAAATTCCATGTCACAAAGGATCACAAGAGCCTATTTGGAAAGCCCTATGCTAATTATATGTTTCTAAATTTGCTACTTCATGATAAGGGGTTGCCCCATAATACAATGTAATGAATAACATAAAAAGGTACACTAAGGGATCCACAGATCTAGGGTCAACATATGTCTTTGCTACAATGATATAATAGAGATCAAAATTGACATCATTTCCCAAATACTCATGGAACAATGAGCACAAAGGAGGAATGACTCATAAAGAGAGAGAAAAAACAAGCTTTTAGGTCAACATGAAAGAGACCTAAATGTCTCAACACTTTGCATTGTCCCCAAAAGGAAAATATAAGACAAAGGAAAAGATAAAGTTTATGAAATATAGAAGAATGAAGATACAAATAAAAGATTATCACAACATATTTGTTTCCTTTGTATCCTTATGGCAATGAAGCAACAAGGGTCATCCAAAGAAAACTCACAAATATAAAGGCACACCAAGAAACACGATATGGGAGATCACATTACATGCAAATAAACACAAAGGACATAGTAATCAAACATGAAGTAGTACGTCACATGCGAGCCATCCTAGAGCAGGTCGTCTATATCCTAATATTGCTCATCATAAGTGGAAGGTAGATAACTAGCCAAGGGAACTACAACAAGTGTCATACTAGGAGCATCACCGGGTTCAACATGTGGTGGGCCACTCTCATTAGGAGGATCTTCACGATTACCCCCATCTAAGTTCATAGAAGTGGAAAATAACAAATTCAGCTCATTATGCACTTCTTTATCAATCTTATCAATCTCATCATCATTATCCAAATTGATCACAGTAGGAGGTTTTGTGATTATTGCATTTGAATTTTCTTGTTTCACTTGTTGTTTTGGTTTTCATTTCCCACAAGAAACTTTATGCACTTGTGAATAACTAACGGGATGACATTCATGGAGCATAACCATGAGCAACCTAGCTTCACACAGAATTGGTCCAACATTGGGATGATAGAGGATCACACATCTAATTGTTTAGGTCCTACATTTAATGGAAGAGTGATCAAACCTATTGTAGGGAAAGAAAAACCATTATGTGTTTAAATCCATGTTTTTTATTGTTCATAAGTATCTTTGATAAAGCTCTTGCACAAATAAGAATTCCTCAGTGATCACATTCTCTACACATGCGGTATCAATTAGTATTCCTTGTGTAGGTTTGTTATTGATACAACTAAAAATGTAGAGAGGATCATCAAGCACATTCCTAGGTACATCATCATTAGTGAAAGCAATGCTAGGTAATAAAGTGGTTTGGCCCTTACGAGGTTGAACTCCAATGAGACTAATCATGTTTTGTAGAGGACTGTCCTTAAATTATCACTCTCATCATCATCAATCATGTCTTCTATCTTATCAAAATTCATCACATCATTCTTATCTTCACTAGCTTTTACAAAGGTGATTGAATGATTTGGCATTGGGTTTGTGAAGATTTGAAAATTTTGGTTGGGTGGGGCAACAGACTTATTCCATTGATCATTAACACCTCCCAACTGGATGTGATTGGAATCAACGAGGTCTTGCACTTGATGTTTAAAATGCATGCATTATTTTGTATCATGTCCAATTTGTTGGTGATAATGACAAAAGGAATTTGGGTTACGGTTTGGAGGTAAAGGCTTGATCGTATCGATAGGTCTAATCAGAGGTAATGTGATTAAGTTCTTATTCAAGAGTTGCAACATAATCAAATGAAGGGAATCAAGGAGTGAGGTGAATTTCCTATCCCTATCCCTAAATTGGTATGGGGTTGTCTTTATACCAGTAAATTTTAGGCTTGACATGGAGGGTTGTTTGAGGTGGATTTATTTTAATAAAACCCTTATTTTGATTCTTGAATAATTGAAAATTGTTATGGGGTACGAGTTCAAATTTTTAAACACGATTCAAGGAAGTTTTCTCTTCATGTTGACTATGGATTCGAATTTTAATAATCACGGAGAACCAAACACAAATGTGTAAAGGATGGGAACTTCATATTTTCAAGCCTATATCTTATGTCCTTTTGTAAGCTATCAATGAACATTCTTTGAAGATCCACATCGAGGAAGTTAAGATTGATTTGTGAGTAAAGCAATTGATAACATGCTATAAACCCTGAATTTTTCTCGTTGTTGTTGCTTATACCTCATTAAGTTGGGTAGAGCCATCTTAGGACCAATTTGTACTTGGAAATGGTTAAGAAAGGCATCAACAAGCTCATTGAATGAGTGAATTGAATTATTCAGTAATGAACAAAACCATTCCAAGGTTGTGTCTTTTACAGACCTAGGAAAGAGTTTATACAAGAGCTTATCTTAAAAAATGAAGTCACTACATAAGGTTGTATATCTCAGTAGGCCTGTGATTGTAAGGGCCTCATTAGCATTTTCAAAGTGAGGTATCTCTATACCTTGTGGCACTTGTGTGTGCAATATCTCCAATGACAATGGGTTTCTTTTGACATATTACGAAGGTTGTCCATTTTGGTTTTGGTTCAATGTTGCTATTTGTTGTTGAAGAGATGTGACATTTTGCAAAAGTTGGTTTATGACAGAATCATTGGTTGTGTGTTTCGGGATGGAGGTGAATATGGTGGAGGTGTATATGTGTTAGGTGGATAACTATATTGTAAGTTTGTGAGAGGTGATGGATTTGGAAATATTATGTTTGAGCTCTCAAAACTAAAAGGATTTCGAGTGAAAATACCCAAGGTTGGAGTTATACCATTGTTTGGTTGCATCATTGTGGTAATAGTTGAATTTGTATATGTGGGACTATAGGTTATAGTTGTAGGGGGAGGAATTTGATTTCCTCCTTGGATTTGAGTGTATCCCAAATATTGAGCACAACTATCCATTGTTGGGACTGCGGAATATTTCCTGTCATTCGGTTTCAAAATAATATTAAGCAGGGCTGACTAAGTGCGGCCTCTAATCTTGGTCATTATCAAGCATTTTTCTTCGTATTATCTGATGGAATTGTAGTCGCGATAAACCATTTTAATACTCCACATGAATACCAGGTTTTCCAAGAAGTTTGTTTAGTGTTTGACTTCTGCCGGGAACATGGGGAAACCATGGTTTCAACATCCCGATGCTGATGGTTCCGCGGTAAGGTGGTCATGAAATGGCGTCGGGATGGAGTCAATAACCAGTTTGGCTGTTGCGTAAACGCCACACTATATGAAAAAAGGGATTGGAAACCAGATTAAATGCCGGCATAATCAGAAATGCCAATTTATCCTGAGTGGTAACCTTCTGGCCGGGACTTTCAGGTTGTGAAACTCGCTAAGTTTCACGTACCAAAGATGCATCAAGATGGTCATCGATAGATAAATAAAGACAAGCAAACACCCAAAAGCGAGGAAACAACAAGGCTCAACAAACACGGTAACGAGATCAAAAAAGTTTATTTGAATCAGGATTCGGCGGTACTTTCAAGGCGGTCATAGGACTATTCCAGGGCAGTGGTTGCATGGTGGAGTTTTCATTGTTTCGTGTGTTGTTGGATTATGTGATAACGCTAACCTCGTTTAATCAATTTAACTAAGTTAAAATTGATCTACATAGTAATTTTAACTAATATTTAAATATAATATGTTTGAAAAGGTGTTGTATGGTGATATTGATTATTATTTATTAAATTAAAATTGTGAGATTAAATATTCAAGTGAGCCCTCCAAATTATTAATAATTACATTATTAAAGCTAATAAATTATTAGCAAAATAATAAGATGTAAATTAATTAATGATTATGATAAATTGTCTATAGATTATTAGTTGTACCATTAATCAATTTTAATAAATTATATTTATTTTGTTTATTTCTTAATGAGAACTCTATGATTTAATTTTGATGAGAAGTAATTTAAATTATATAATAAATAGAAAAGCATCTTATGAGACTTACACCTGTCCTCACCTTTATCTCCACTTTGCTTCAAACGTTCTCTCATTCTCTCCACGTGCCGGGTCCTGGCATCCACTTTATGCATGCCTTTACGTGGTACGTGGGCATCGACAAATTTGCATGTTGTGTGGGGTGGATTTTATGAAAAAAACAATTCATGTACAGGGTTAACATGTCATGTCTCGGATACCCATCTACAGGGAGAGGATGAAGGCATGAATGGAGGAATTTGGTCGAGTGCGCCTCATTCTGTGCAAACTCTGAAGTAAGTTTCTTGTTCTTACATTGCTTGAAAGTTTCTAAAGCCTTTTTAACAAATCCATAATGTCGTCCCCTGCAATCATTGCATTCCATGAGATCACATTTCTTTGTGTCATGTTGTGAAAAACTCACATACTTTGTATAGATTTGGAACCTTGCATACATGTTTACCAGGACCGTTGCAACTGCATCATCTGACATACCTCTATCCTTCTTACTTTGTTTGACGACCATAACCCATTTCAAAGCTTTCATTTTGCGCACAGGCAGGGAGGATGCTAGCAAAGGTCATGGAGTCTGGATTATACTGCCAATTGCATTTGCTTGGAAGTTTCTTAAAGCCTTCTCTTCAAATCTGTTTTGTGCTCACCCTGCAGCCTTTACATTCCTTGAGAGCACATTTCTTTTAAACAATTTTGTTAAACAATTGTGTGCCCTATTTTAGTTTCACTTCCTCACCTTCACCCTATCGTTAAGTGAGTATGCAACAACAGTGTTTACTTTGGAGCTAACCCAGTCAAGTTTCAAGCCCTTTATCCTTAACAACCATAGCGTCAGCAAGGATCTATGAATAATTCTTGTGCTTTGGAATTACCAGTCTGCAACTACAAATATTCTCCCTAAGACCATTCGCAAACTGTCTCAGCAGCAACACTAGAATGCAGCAGACTGTGGAGGCGTAAATAGCCCTCCTAATTCTTTTGGCAACATGTCACGTCTACAGTACTGGAAATTAGAATGTTGTAGAGGTATAAATAATCTCCTGATACCATTGTCAACCTGCGTCAGCTGCAGCGTTTGAACATAATAGGAAGTTTAAAGGTTTTGATAACCTAGTTGATTTGCACCTTCACCTGTTGATTGCTTTTGCTTGAGAGCTTCTAAAGGATTTAAACAAATATATTTTGTGCTCATCCTACAACCTTGTATCCCTAGAGATGTCTGCTTTTCCTCCATTTAACTTGGCCTTGGGTTTCTGTTTCACTATCTCATCTTCATCATCATTGTTATATGAGTATGCAACATCATTGCATACATTGGAGTTAACCCCAATTGCATTTTCAGGCCCTTTATCCTTACCAACCACAGTGTCGACAAGGAGCGATGAATAATTCTGTGTTTTGGAGTTACCAGTCTGCTACTGTAAATTCTAAAAACCCAAGTGATACATTAAAAATCAATTTTTTGCATATCTTGCAATCATTGCATTCCTTGAGATCACATTTCTTAGAGGAATTTGGTTAAACAGTTTACAGGCCTTTCTCATGCGTCTACATGTTTGAATACATATCTGCCTGGGCACTTTCCCGCTTTTGGTTTGGCTCCTGCAGACTCTTTCTAGCTGATAATGACCTTTCACTTCTCCTTTTTGGTGAATCTGCAGCCTCAAAATAAGGTTTCCAGCGATGGTTCTAATTAATAATGTGCTCATTTAGGTTTTGTCATTATGGCAACCTTTACCCTGCGTAGTCTATATATATATATATATATATCTTGACATTGAGTGGATTTCCTGAACCTGGAAAATACCCTGCCGCCTTCATCTGCCAAACTAAATTCTCCAACTTCGCATAGATCTGTTGGGCTGTGAATGCGATCTGTCTCATATGCAGAAAGTATGTACCAACTTATGACTTTCAATCCAACTGCACCCTTGTACCGTTATAATTCCTCTATCTTTCTTTGTCTCCTTACCATTTAAACCTCTGTCACCTGCCACCAACTCCAAAATAACTAAATATAATCTATCACATAGAGTCTTTTAGCAACGAGAGAAATAAGGTTTACGAAGACTGGCATTTAGGTTGGTTGCTAGGGAATTCATGGTTGATATTGTATTAATTAATTTCTTCCACTTTTCAAACCAAATGATTAAAAAGGAATCATTTATTTCTTCCCTCACTTTTCAAACCAATGTTTCGGACATAGTGGTAGTATGTTGGAGTGATAAGATTTACTTTATCACTAGTGTTATTCCCTTGATGCTTGGAATGGTAATACCAGTCACTTTTTAACGTTGCTTAATGTTGACCTCTGCCTTATCAATAAAATATTGAAATGAATCATTTAACTCACAAGAATATGATTTATTGTAGAAAGAGTGTTTAGAATGTAAATGGTAGACTAAACACCGTGATAATATTAATATGGGGCAGTTCACGTATTAATACTATTAGGCTTCCATATTCTAGTAGATACCACTTTTTATTTATTTATCTTAAGTTACTTTGAGTTAGTTTAATTCATACCTAGAATTTAAATTAAATACGTGCACTTCTTCTTAATAAGTTCTTATATTTACATAAAAATCATTTAGATTTTATTCTTAAGATTAACTTTATAAGGATTATTTATTAAAGGAATTTAAATTATAAATAAGGATTAATTTAGCTAATTACTTTTGGGAAATAATTATTAAGGATAATTTAAAAATATAACTCATTAATTTAATTTTAATTACCTTATGAGTAATATTTATATTTTTATTAGGTGGGAAAAATATTTGTAAAATGAATGGAAACGAGGTACATTGGTAAAAATACAAAATTAATGTATTGGAATAATATTAATGTCATTAATAGATCAACTATGTCTGGTAATTTTGGGCATGACATAGGAACTTGAAGGAGTATTTTTAAATTTGTAGGTGATTAGAGTTTAAGGGAGAAATTGAAATAGTATTATCATTGCCTTTTCGATAGCTGATATATTTGTCTATTAGTTGGTATAACTTCTTGGAGTTAGTCAAATTAGTGATCATTGCAAGTAATTAGAGTGTTACTAAATGTAGCGTAGGGTACACCTTAGATTATCTTGTGAAACTTACTTTTGTTTAACCCTATAACATGATTGTATAGTGAAGCTTAAACCCTAGGGATTTGGAATGGTTACTTCTTGGATAAGAGAGTTTTCTTGAAGTGTCGGTATATAATATTTCAATTTGATCAGGTAAATAGCTTATTTTAATGTCAAACTCATTGTAACCTTTAGTTTGAGATCATGGATAAAATTGCTATTGCTTATTTGATTGCCTGTCATGTCTCTCTTGGTCTCTCTTGGATGAACTGACCATAGACTTAGCTATTTGTTAATGTGTTTGATCTTGTATAAAGGTGATAATATTTTATAAGTGTTGGCTTCTAATTTCATTTGTGATATTGTCTCCTTTACTCTGCACTTGTCGATTTTTATTATGAAACTTATATAATCATTTTGTGAACCCATGATGTGATTCTTCCTTTTGTGTTAATTTTGTTTGAGGAAACTTTATGAATCGACTTTCGTTTAGTCATATTTTGGATGAGTTGGGAACTCGTAAATGTTTAAGTCACTCCCTTTTCATAAGTTATGGGTGTAGGTTGTTAGGGTTCCTGAGGCAATGGGAAACCTGTCATGTGTTGCATTTCTCATTGATTAGACCTTTGTGATCCTTGACTGTATTCTTTTTCTTGAGACCTCATGGGTGTACCTTGTTCCATGATTTTCCTTGCCTTTGGTTATGACTATGAGCGAGATGGTTCACACCTCGTATGTGTTTTCATTGTGGCCTTTATGCTTGGTACACCCTTGTTGTTGTGAGTCTTGTTTCTGAACTATTTGGGAGAGCTTCCTAAACAAGCAAAGTTGTACTTGTTTGATGTTGTTTTATGCCAGTGTGGAGTTAGCCTTGTGTACTTGACCTTGTTTGGATGTGGATCCTTTCTTGTCACCTCCTGGCATGGGGGGTGGACCTTCGAGTCCACGTGGTTGGGTGGAACGTGCTATGCACCCCATTGGGTTCCCAATTGGTTTTTGTGTTGCAAAAGCGGATGAGGAGTTACCAGAGCTTCTCTTGGTTGAAGATTGATCTTCGCCCTATACCTTATTCTTCATTGGTGTAATTATTCTTGATCTTGATGTACTCTTCCCATTGTTCTAAGGGAAGCAATATGTAATGTATTAATGTAATCATGATGTGTAGTATCTGTGGAAATATGCTCCACAAATGTACTATTGATCTATGAATTGAATTGTAATAAAATGATGTATTGCTTTCCACTCTTTTGATCATTAATAGTTGTATGTCATCATTGTGTAATCTTGGTTGTTAATTCACTTTCATTTGATATAAGTTTATGATTCGTAATGACCATTCCATGTACCCCAGAGGATGTGAATGAATTTGTAATTGCATAATTGTTTTCATGTAATGTATGTACATATTCATCGTATGCAATGTTTCACTTTCAAAAAAAAAATTATGTGCGGTGTTCGTTGTCCTTTAGGTTCTACAGGTGGGGCATTACGTCATGGAGGACAGGTTCACCTACGGGTGAATGAGTCCTATTCAGGGGTTTTGAGAAATGAAAGTTTGGTTGTGAACTACACTGCTTAAGGATCTTGAATCTACTTGCAGACGGTTGAAACAATAAATGGGTTTCTAGATTTTTCTTAATGTATTCTAATTTGATGTGAAATGCAAGTATGCAAGAATGTTAAAGATATTTGAACAAATATTTGATGCAATTTGTAGATCTAAAATATGATAATTGATTGATTGTAAGATGCATAGACCCGAAAATGATGACTTTTTAATGAAAATTTTAATTCTAAACAATGAACTTTCTTTTACCAAATGAACTAAATGTAAAATGCTTTAGAATATGTAATTTTTGAAACTGTTATAGAGATTTACAAGTATAGGGAATCTAAGCAGACAAAGATATAAATGTGTGCAAAAAATTGCAGAAGCACCTATACAAGGATAGTGTCACCTAGGGGAAAATGAATCTTTGTATAGGGTTTTGAAAAATAAAAACTAAGTGTTTGAATTGATGTTTGAAGTTTTTGTTCCTATCTACAAATAGATTTTACAATGACTATTTTTCCAAAAAAAATTAATGAAATGCAAGTGTAAATGTATGACAATGTGTAAACAAAAGTGACAATTTTGAGTGTAATTTTGAATGAAATTATGATCTAAATGACTGAAACACAAACTAATGCAAAGTATGATGCAAAATGTATGTAATATTTTTGGATTTCTATGAGTTCTAATGATGCAAACATGCAATATGCAACCCTAAATGTATAATGCAAAACACAATGATGCAAAACCTAGATCTAGGGTTTGAAATATATCCAAATCAAAAAGTTATGATGTCAAATGTCGGGCTCACCAAAATGAAATGTATGGAAAAGGGGGTTCCTAGGTCCTAAATCCAAATAACCTAGGATGTAAGTGGCCTTTTCCAAGATTTCATTAGAATACCAACCACAAAGCCAAGAGATTGAATTTCAACCTCAATGGTGAGTCAATTAGATCTAGGTTGGTGGATTCTATAGGGCCTTAGGATGATTAAGAATGCTCTAGAAATGATTTGAAATAATGATACTAATTGAAATATATGACCTATAATGTAAAATGCAGATTCCCAAAGACACACAAACTCTAACAACACTTTGCAGGCAGATCTAGGAGATATCAGAGAGTATGCACCTATCACCAAAAGTTGATTTTGGCATGTGCAAAGGGACTGATTCACCCCTAGGTGTTTGGGTATTTGATTAGGCTTCCAAAAATGCTTTTTACAATCCTATGGTGCTAGATTTGAGATGTTGTTTTCCACCTGCAAGCTTGTCTGAATGTCAGAAATAAATTCTACAACTTAGTTTTTGTGGGTTGACAAGAATGATGACAACAAATGCAACAATGCAAAATTGTTCTTCAAGATCTCTTCAATCCTTCTTCAACTTGTAATATGCACATACACAAAGAGGTAAAATGTTTGTTCCATATAGGGGTTTACCTTAGTCAAACCCTGTGAATAGTGTTCCAACTTCACAATGACAATGCCAATGATGAAAACCTTAATGGAAATGAAGAAAGTGATGAATGAACAAATTGTTGCAACTCACCACCCTTCAATAGATTCCTTGAAGGAATAAATTCATACACCACTTCAAGGGAATTGGATCTTGCTTGCTTTATTTGCTTGAATTCTTGAATGCATGAAGACCTACAACACTTGTTAGCCTTCACAAGACAACATGAACACACTTAAACTTTGAAATGATGTTATGATATTGATTGTTGTTATAAATGATTGATAATGTTGCTCTTAATGCTTTTAACAATAATTTTCTCAATAGGATTGCTTCATAAAGTGTGTTCTTTCTTATTAGATTTCAAATGATAAAAGAAGACTGAATTATTTATGAGTGTTTTATCCAGTGCTATAAAAATTAGATTCCAAAAGCTGAACACTTACAATTTGGTGCAGTCATTAAATGCCACAAAAACATGTATTTTAATTTAGGTTGACTCATAAAGGGACACATTCACTTATGGGTGGGAGAAATGGGTGCCCAACCTAAACACACAAGACCACACATGTTCTAAAGACAATTTAATTATCCATTCATTTTAATTGTTGAAGTTTTCTCCTTTTCAAAAATGGTAAGAATTAGGCTTTGGAATGCATAATTTGAAAAATTAGAAGCTTAATTAAGTCTAATAAAATAAGGGACCCAAACATAGTGTGAAATTATAAAGGTATATGTAATTTTCTACATTACAAAATTGTTATATTTTAGAATGATAGTATATTCCCCTTCTTCTTGCATATATTGTGTTCTAATTAAAATTTTAAAGGCATACCAATGAGGAATGTTATTCTTATGTGACTATTACTATTAACATGTGACATTGCAAACTAATATATCTTTTAGTCTTGTGGTGTGAAAAATGTCATCGTTACATTTTCACACTTAATTTGGGAATGATTAACATTAAAATAGACCTAATGTTGCCTTGATCTAGTGTTATAATGTGTTTTACACATTCAAATTAGGTTTAGGGCCCTTTTAAGCTAAATAGACCTAATTTTTCCTTAGTTTAGTGTTGTAAAGTGTATTTATTTACACCTTCATTGAGTTTAGGAGCCCCTCTTGCAATAACCTTCCATATCATCATTATTAGGTTCCTAGGACCCTATATTATGCATCTGAGGCATATTTCAAATCGACATAGACATCAAATACCTTGAATTTCTCCACTCCCATTTCCTCCACGAAAAAGCTTGGGTGGGACCCATACATCACCTTGGGTTATGAGTCCATCAAATGTCAGGACTATGTCACCACAGAGTGAAGTATGGAGTCCCAGTAACATCTGCCCACCAGGGTTTTGAGGTCAGAATCGGGGTTTTAATTCAAATTCATGAAGATGTGTCAACAGGATCTAATAAATGTAGGATTGGATGGATTACCTATAAACAAGGTTTCAAATCATTATTTCCACCTAAGCCTTCTTGATATCAACCTATGCTATCAGATTTAATCATTCAAGACTTCACCAAGAGTATCGAGAGATATTTCTGAGAACATTCAAGCATTCAGGGAAGATTTCTTCATCATTTGCAACAATTCAAGAGATCATTAATCCATGTCAAGGGGAATCAAGTGTCAAGCATGTTGTTGAGCTAGTGTTGTGATGTAGCATCCAAGATCCAAGTTAAGCATTGTTCTACCTCTATTCAAGATCAAGATCTACATTATACATGGCCACTTCATGTTAGATTATTGATTTACATCTCAAGAAATCATGTAAGGTATCATTGTTTCCTGTTTCATGTTCATTGTTTCATCCTGGGTTTAATTTACCTAAAGAAGGTTTGGCCTAGGCAAACCCCTATCCTCTAACAATCAACAAGTTTTTCTCTCTCTACATGTGTGATTACAGATCCAGGTGTCTTGGAGCTTGAAGATCCTTTGAAGATTGAGTTGCAAGATTGAGGAAATTTTTCAAGTTATCTCCTTGTTTGCAAGAGCACGAAAATTCACCTACAGGTTGCAAATCAGGGTTTCAAACCCAGAAGAAAAGTGTGGAAGGAAGAGTAGAGATAGGATAGAAGATTCAGATCTTGATCCTCTAAAAAATCCAAGCAGGACTGATACGCCACTTCTGGCATATGAGTCCCAGTATAGTGGATTTTCTAGTTTTCAGGTGTTTTAAACTTGTCTTTGCTAGATTTTTGTTCCTACCCAGAAACCCTAATCTAGGACTAAATCTCCCATCCTGGCGTATGAGTCCCATTGTGCATTAAATTCAACATTTTCAGCATTTCAGGTCTTCAATCAAGTTGCTAAGGTTTCCAGGTGCCCCTCTTTGCTTCTCCAATTTTCTATTATGTTTTGCATTCATTTCTAGATCATTTAGTGAAGTTTTGCATATCATTAGGTTTTTCATGTTACTTGTCTTTCCAAGCTCTAGCTTGGTGGTGAACCCCCTTTTAATCATTAATCATACCCTAGGACACCCTATTGCAGATCTCATTCCCTCATTCTATCATTGGATTGAGATCTCTAGGGTTTCCTTGAATGAAAAGAGAAGAAAACTTGTTGTTTTATGTCCTAAACTATAGAGCGACAATTATTTACCTTTCAAGTACTATGCTCCACATTTGTTCCTCTTGGAATGTTCCATATCGCTTATGTATTCATCCAAGTTACCGACCCCTGAGAATCGAGGAAGTTTGATATGTGAGATGCCTCATTGAATATGATTTATATACTTTGTTTCCCTACTTATTATTTTATTTGATTCTTATTTATCCACGAATTTTTTGACTTGCTTAAAAAAATTTGGATAAACACTCAAAATTTTTATAAAATTTGAAGATTTACTTCTCTAAGGCATGCATTACGAGGTGCAAAGAGTGGAAAATCTCAGTTTTAGGTTTATAAACCTTTGGGCTACTCTTTTTCTCTCTTTCTTTTCCGTTTTTGTCAATTTCTGAGTCTTTTTCCTTGTCTTTTTGGTCAAAATCGGGTTTTTTGGGCAACTCAGCAAGTAGGGAAATTTTGGCTTAAGAGCAAAATTGCTAAAACTTAAAAAAGTTCCGAAATTGCTTTAGTTGTCTAAAAGTCCGATTTCTTCTAAGTTCTCTAAAAATACTCATTTTTGCCAAAAGTAAAATTGTCAAATGAGTTAAAAAACCCGATTTTAATAAAAATCACTTGCAAATTCTCATGAAAATCCCGATTTTGATCAAAGTCACTTGCATTTAGTTCTCAAAACTCCGATTTCACTTTATTTTGACTTGCAATGACATTTCTAAAGCCCGATTTTGCAAGAGAGGACTTGTGTTGGTAGCCAAAAAGCCCGATTTCAGTTTTTAAGTGTCATTTTAAGTTGCAAAGAATTCCAGAAAGTCCGATGCCATTCCTGTGCCTAGGGTTTTCTTCCAACGTTTTTTGTTTATGTCTTGTATAGAACGCATTTCTTTTACTCGTCCATTTTCTATTCATTAAAATGCCTTTATGAAAACGCGTTTTCTTCTTTTTCTTTGCATTTTATTTGTCATTGCCTCCATTTTTGAAATCCTTTGTATATATGTATTTGCCATTAATCGCTTTTCTGAAAACGCATTTTCATTTAAAATGACATTTATTCAACTCGCCTTCATTGAAAATATGTTTTCATTTACCCTATTTTCACCTCCATACTGAAACGTCATACATTTATTCATTATGCCTTTTTGAAAAACGCGTTAATCATCCTATACGCCTTCCATCTTTGATATATCCTCACTCATGAATGTGGCTCTTATGCCAAAAACGTGTTTCTCCTCATACCATGCGCCCCTCATTTTTCTTTCATTCCATTGATATTCGCCCTTCATACCATTTCATTGCATTCTGTTCTCATGTCATCCGTATTGTTCACTTTATCCCATTTACCATTTTCTGAAAATAGAAAAGAAACAAAAAAGTGATGATGTTTTTGAATTAAAGCAAATCGGGTTTTTATTCACCCATTGCAAGTCGGGGTTTGTAGCCAGAATTGCAATTATAAAAATTGCAAAAAATAAAAATTGCTAAATGCCCCAGAAATTCCGACTGCCTTTTGTAAAATTGCTGAAGTCATTAAAAAACCCGAAATGCTTAAAGGCTTGAAAGTTGAACTTTTTGGACTTGACTTTAAATCCAAGCTGCCCTTGAGATGAATGCTGAAGTTGAACAAGATATTCTTTCAAACTTTAAGAAAATCCCTTGCACAGTGTTAAGTTATGAAAGAGAATTGCTTGCAACCGATGATGTTATTTCTCAGATTACTGCAAATCTTCACCAAGAGTTCGATTCAGATCGGTTCTTCATGGATTCAATCCACAAGTTCGTCAATCATCGAACAATCTTTGATAAGATACAAGCTGCTTTCGAAGAACACAGAAAGGTCACAGTCGAAGATCATGATGTTATCATTAAGACTGTGGCTGTTGCTAGAAATACACTTGGTCCTGATCCTAATGAGTTGCAGATGATCATCAGCAAGTTCTTATCTTTCAAAGATAGGAATGAGACATTAAAATATTAAGTTGTTTTATGTATTTTCACTTTCGACAAAGTATATGTAAAAACAAGTTTTACAATTGCAAGTGTTCTTTCCTTGCAGTTTTGGAAAATGTAATTACATGTAATCAAATTACAATAAGACTTGTAATTTGGAATAAGTCAATTGCAATTAGTTGGTGGTTGAAAGATTTTCTCAAGTTTGTTGAGATCCTCCCACCTTTTTCTCTTGACCTCTCTTCTATAAATACTTGAGGAGGTCCTTTGTAATTTTTATCTTTTTGGCAAGCAAGAAAACTCTGCAGAATTTTGTACTCATAAAGACTTTGAGCTTTATAATTACAAGTTGTTCATTTTCAAATAATATCAAAGAGTTGCAGATTTCAGACTTTGTGTTGAATTCTCACTTTGTGTCCATTGTGTTCTTATGTCATTTTGGGAATTGCCTTGTGATCATTTGAAAGTTGAGAAAGATTGCTAGGGAGAGCTTCAATTAATATATTTTCAGACTTTGTGCTGTCAATATTGAAGATTGAATTCATAAATTAGAAGTTAAGAAGAATTGCAAGTCTTTGTGCTCGTGACGATTCCAATTCATAGTAGTAAATAGATACATCATATTTTCAGACTTTGTGCTGTTTTATGCTGCATATCATCATTAGAGTTATCTTTTAAAAAGGGTAGATAGGATTGCTGATTTTCAAGACTCTGCGCTTGAGGTTGTTTTCCCGTCCCGAAGGAAGTGACGGAAGTCTTTGAGCTTTCAGGGAACTTCATTTCCTTTCCACTGATTTTATTACAAACTACTGTAAGATTTTTATTTAGAAGTTAATCCTGCTTTTTCTAAAAAGAGAAAAAAGTTTAGTCTTTCCTCAAACAAGAGGAGAGATTATCATTCCACCCATATTTGTTTTCAGTTATTTGGATAGGGGGAGCCTTCCCTTAAATAGGAGAGTTTAACTCACACCTTTGTGTTGAAATCCCACCATTTTCAAACCTCCTAAGAGTTTACAAATATTCAACCAACAATTCTTTTCCAGTTGGAATTTGTTTGCAATTTACCTTCTCACTTGCATGGATTTGTACCATACATGTCTAAACCCATATACTTTGTGGGAGATCTATTGGGGTTTCTCCATTTTGTCTATAGTAGGTACCTTAGAAATCGAGTATATCAATCTTGAATTATCTTCTTCCTCTCCTTCTTCTTCTTGGGCCATTTCCTCTGCATATGATTCTCCTCATCATCATTTGGTGGTATATAGATGACCTTAGTGTCATCAACAAATGAAATTTCTTGTTTTCTAGAATCCACTACTCCATTGACATTTACAAACCATTTCAGTCCTAGTAGTGCATAAAATGTTTTAAAGGGTTCCTTCATTTCTACCACTTCAAAATATGTTGTTAACTTAAGACCTTGCACATTGACTTCAACATTCTTCCATGTGCCTAATGTCTACATTCAAAAACCATCTACTAAATCGATATTAAATGGTGTTCTGATCAGTTTGGGTGTTCCTAGTTTTCCTAAGTGGTTGCTAGTATAATATTTATATTTGCACCCAAGTCTACCATAACATGTTTTACCTTATGATTATTCAAATGTGTAGTTATTAGCAAGGGCCCATTTTTCCAATGTTGATCTTTTGATATTCTATGAACTTGTAGCTGCTTAGGTGTCTATTTTTTCTAGTATTTTCCACATTGTTGTATTTTTCTAGTAAATTCTTTTGTTGGACTAATGAAGCTAACTTCTTCAACATGGTCACTACAACCAGTTTCTTCATTTTGTTGTTGTATGATAGCTTGTCTAGTGTTCTCCACTATTATATCATGTTGTTTCTTGGAAGGTTAAGAGTAGCCATATTCACCTACTTCCCAATCTGAATTCTCACTTATTTCCTTATTTATTTTCTTCTTATTTTATTTGGTATCAATCCCTTGCTGAGTGAGTACTGCTACTTTTTATTTTTTATTATTTTATCTTTTATTTGTTTGAATCCTTATCTCTAGTTGGTATTCTTCTCTAGAGTATTCTTCATTGGATGTATCTAATGACCAATTATTTATCTATTAATATCCTCTGGCTCCTTGCAAAGGAATTTTCCTAATGACCCTTGCTCCTGTTAGACACACATAACAACTAAGAGGGGAGGTGAATCAGTTGTGCATTAAAAATGTAAACCCTCATTAACCATCAAACCTTTATTAATCATTAGTATAATGTAAACATATGAAACATAAATACATTCAACACCAAACACAATAGAACACCAGATTTACGTGGAAAACCCTAATCATGGAAAAACCACAATGAGGATTAACTCACATATATATGAATAGCGACACCAAATATAATAAGATCACTACTGGAAGGGCTCACTTCCCAAAAGGGAAGAATGGCTCACTGCCAAGGGATCACAACCCAAAGGACTCCCTATTTGAAAGAAAGAAGAATGGAAGAGTATTGTTATAGAGATATTCACTATCTTAGAGCAATAGGAAAATACACTACTACAACTCTCACCATCTGTAACCTTTGGCTCACTGCCTCCAGCAACTTCAAGTATAATGAAAATGTAGAAACCTTTTGCTCACTACATCCAGTAGCCTTAGGTGTTTAAGCTCACACTCAAATCACCACACTTGATCACATTCACATCATTTTTAACACTCACACATCTACCACACACATGTACAACAATTAACCTTGCTTATATATCCTCCACAACTTCAAAAACCTTCTCCATGTTGGCCACAATGAAATGTATGCACCTCAAATGTGCAACCTCTAAATAGGTTAGCACCAAACACTTTCACAATGGAAAGAAGTGAAGGCAAGCCACACCAAGGGTTAACTAGGACCCAATTCTACACTGAAACACTTCCAAAAACAACAACCTCCACAATTAGTGTTAGCATGCTAGGTCAAACAAACTTGCACTAACACTAATAAGAAACCACATGCATGCCTCTCCAGGTCCAAAAACGCCACACAAACCACATAGAAACATTATACAACATCCAAGAATATCCCAACACCATCAAAATATTCAACAATATTGTCACAACCACCTAAAAGTAAAGAACACTTTCATTTTGTGCAACCAGCCACTACCTGCCTGATTGTACATCTCATTCCGCAAACTTGGCAAAAACCAATTGAACGCCAAATACTCTAGTGAAGGAAGATTTCGACAACATTACTTTCCCAAATCCGCCAGAGACCAAGAACCTCAGCGGAGAGTAAAACGATTCCATTTCTCGGACAACCTTCTTAAATGGGCAACATCTTGTCAAACACAAGTTACTACTATTGCAGATCCAGAACTAGAAGCTATATGGATTATAGCACATCCCGGAACACCATGATCATCACATCAAAACCACACAAGCATCTTCAATAGCCCGGAAATGTGGAACACACCTTGAACGCGCCTTTACGTCACACTACACTTTTTATTCAAATTTTCTCTCAAAATCGCGAAACCAAACGATGAACCGGTACGATATCAAGCACCCTGGAAACACGCTCAACATATCCCACAACATCTGGCATGCTCAATACCACCAAACTTCTCAACGCTGACCCACTGGGGTTGACATCAAACCCTGACTTACTAGTGACAGATGGTGTAACAATCCTCCTAATAATACTGGGGTTGACATCAATGACAACAATAATGAAATAACACCAGGCAAATCCAACAAACTCCATTGTTCAGCCTTCAAATATTATCGCTCTTGAATGGATTGATGACTAAAATACTATTAGGCTCGTTCACAATTATATAGATCATGGTCTTTGTTATTGCATAATCATATTTTTTTTTGTCAGACCAACATTCTATGGCATAATGGCTAGACTTACTACATGTAAAGAAAGTAGTATCATCTCTTTTACAGTTGCCCCTTTCGTATCCTCTACCTCATCTCTAGTTAAAATGTTTGTTATCTTCCTAATACCTTTGCAAAGGGGTATTTTGTAATGTATTTAAATTTATATTATTCCTTTAGGGGGTTGAATGTATCCTACATCATGTGTGTACAAGAGTCGCTATGTAAGACCCTTGATATATGTCATATTCATATTGACATCTCTATCATACCTTGAATACAATTAACATCTAGGTTTTGAATGATCATTTGTATTTATTATGTGGAATACCTTGGATAGATAGTTTTATATCTCATGGTCATCCCATTCATTGCATAGTCCATAATATACTGATTGAAGCTTTTGTGGAACTATTTGCAACTCTACTTTGATTGTCACTACCCTTTTATCTCCATATTCCTTTGGGAAGTCATTTATTAAATGACCTTTGGAATAGTACAAGCACCAAATATTTTGTTTGACCTTATTTGCATCTTCCCTTGCCATTATATCCTGGCATAAGGTCAACTGCTCCACTACTAGCTATAATTTTTCTATTGTTTCAATTTCAATTTCTTTATCTACTTTCCTCCATGGCTATGCCTCAACACAATAGGCCATTGTTACCACATCTAGATATTTATCAAATTTATTATTTCATCTAGTATAACTCTAATGTCTTTTTGTAGTCTAGAAATGAACTATTCCACCTTCTGATTTTTTGTCAATGGTTCCTCTAGTTTACAAGATGTACTTATACATTTTTTCATAATCTTCAATTGACTCTCCTCTTCTTTATACCGGCTGTCTCATCTTTCTTACACTCTCTGATGGAATTTCTAGAGTGTCAAAGTTTTCTAGGAAATCCTTTTTCACCTCTTCCTAATCTTTATCATGTTTTGGGTACATCTTCTTATACCAATCTAATTTATATTTTCTCAATGATGCCATAAAATCCAATAACTTAATCTTACCCTCATCAATGTATTTTCTCTACCATAGGGATTCTATAAGGAATATATATGTCACAACTTCTGTGGTATCCTTCATAAATACCGAAATCTCAATTGATGATTTCATCATGTGGGTGGCTTCTTCTTGTTTGGGTTTGTGGAGTGGTGGAGTGAATTTATTTTGTTTCTTTATGCTTCTTACTACTACAGGCTTGTGTTCTCTTCCCTTATCTTGTTCCAACTTAATCTCAAAATACTCAGCTCCCAAAACTTCTGCCAAATCAACTATTTCTCTCTCTTGTGAATTATTTTCTCCTTTATGCAATATCTCTTCAATCAATATCCTTCTTTTCTTATAGGGCATGGGGGATGGGTCCTATTCTATGGGTTGTGACTTTTCATAACATCGCTTCATTTTAGGTGACGTCCTTTCATTTGTTAATGAAATTTCATTACTTAATGTCAATAATTCCTTTCCTAAGTTCAACATAAAATTATTGTCATTTTCTATTTCTTTTCTTCTTAACTTCCTTATACTCCTATTAACTAATTCTTCCATATATTCTTCTTGAACGAATGGGATCCTTTTTGAAATTCTTAGGAATTCAAGGAATTTTTCATCCAACTTGATTGTGATATTTGATAAATATGGTACTATTGTTAGACTTTTAGGGAGATGCGGTAGGGTTAGAGCCTCTATGCTTCTACAGTCCTCTACTAATTATTTTTAAAGTTCCCATATTCTGTTATGCTTTTCCCTAAATCTGTCAACATCTATTCTACTTTCTCCCAATATGAGTTCAATTTTTTTTGAGTTTTCCATCCCTCTTTTTTAGTTTCTTTCTCTTCATGTCTCTTGACAATACCCACATTGGCATGCTCAATAGCATCCACATTGGCACACTCATCCTTCCTCTTCTCTGCATTCTCCAATCTTTTGCAATATATTTCTTCTCTTTTTGTGTTTTGTCTTTTCCTTCTTTCCTCACCATTTGGAATTTCCATATTAACTTTCTTAGTCAATTCAATTTCTTCTTATCTTCTTTTGCCATGGGTATTTTTGATTTTGTGTTACATTACTCCTTTATTTCCCCCATGGTAGTTATTTTATAATGCTCTCTTACAAGTCACATATTTTCAATGAGTCTTTCTTAGAGATCCCCTCTTTTCTATTTTCCATCCCCTTGGTGCTTGGACCTCTCTCGCGAGGTTGACACCAAGGAGATAGTGCTATAGGTTAGGATAAAAATTTCATCTCCTTCTAATTTTATGTCCAAAATAATGTTTGAATTTTCCCTCTTACTGTCCTCTGAACAACCTAACCAAGGTCCTGATAATGATACCATTATTAGCAAGAAAATTGAGGAGACATAGACCAAAATTTTGAGCCCCAAGTAATTTCTATGTGTTGTATTTACACCCCAAACTTAGTCATACAAGAGGAGTAGAGAGTTAGTTCAAAAATAGCATAAACTAGTTAACATAATGAAATATATAGAAAGTTGATTCCCATATACCATAACACATGTCAGATATGTCCAAATATATTAATATATTAATACTTTGTTCATCATGTACATAGGTTAGGGTTTTGTCCCTCTTTATAGTCTCTTGACATATATCATACTTCTTACCATCTATCTCTTATCTACTTCTTCCTTATCCTTTCATCTATCACTACTCTTCTACATCTTCCTTGATTACGATATATCTTATAATATATAAATATAAACTTGATGGGATGTGTCCCTTACACTTTACTAGTGTTCTAGAGTGTGTATTTTCAGCTAGAAGCTCCACAACCTCTTTGTGGAAGTTTGTGGTGGGATTTGTTTGATTGTTCTAGCGACTAGTCGATTCCTTGCCAACATGCATACATAGAAACTTTAGTTTTTTTTTTCTTTTCTTAAGGGCATTTGATTGGTGGCCACAATACAAGTTGGGTGCACTATACATGCATAGAAACATTAGAAGACAATTTAATTTTTTTCTTGATGACATTGGTTGACTATTGTGATGCAGCGTTGTTTGCTACCCTAAAAGATACAAAACAACAAAAATGAAAAAGGGGAAACAACAAAACACAACCTCAAGATTGGGCTACGTTAAACTCAAATAAAATAAGATGAAAAACTAGATTTACACCTTGTATGAGTTGATCTCCTTGGTTGGCCCTTTGATAGTTGATGAATGTGTGCTCCTTGATGGAAAATAGGCTAAAGATGGATGCAAAATGATCTAGATTAGGTGATGAATGCAATGAGCTATTTGGGTATTTCGATAGATGAATGCAAGTTCAAGTGATGAGAGCTTGAAGCATGCAACAATGGAGGATGAAAGTATGAAAGTTGGAGAGAGTTTGAGCTTGAATTGCAAATGTGATGAATACCTAATGAGAAAATGAATGAGAAATCCTTCATTTTAAGGGAGAATTCTTTAGAGAAATGGATGGTCAAGATTTTTCCAACATGGGCAAGATGAAGGGTTGTGGTGAGTTGAAGAATCACAAGCCATCACATCTTGCCATGTGGAGGATGAGATGTCACAAGGACAAGTGAGTTGGAAAATGGACATGTGAGGTGGAGGTACTTGCAAGTACCTTGGGATGGGGAGAAGATTTCCTCAAAAAGGAACTTCTTGTCCCTATGTGGGAAGGATGTTGACATGTGAAGAATTTTAGAATTCCTCACACATCATCATGGGGAAGAGAGAATTGGTTGGAGAAATAAATGTGAATTTTAAATTCACATGATTCAAAGTACTTTGTGGACAAGACAAGGTCCTTATAATGGAAGGTTCTTGACTCCATGTGACTGATGTGACATAATGATCACATGGGAAAGAGAAAGAGCTTTTGG
>VDFB02017426.1:0-30252 GCA_007258455.2 Sequoia sempervirens
CGTTGTTTTGGTTGTAAAGGGTTTCGGGTCCCTTCAAAACCTATTTTTACTATAATAAAAAACTTTCCATTTTGTCAAAAGTAGGTACATCATATTATTGCTAACATATAATTTTATTTAGGATTGGAATAATATTATATTTACAAATCAATGTCATGACATAATGTCACTTACTACCTCGATATTAGAAACAAAAAAAGATTCCATACTAACAAAATATAAAGATTTTGACTTCTAAAATTTGAACAATTTATACGTTGTCAAAACCAGATGGAAAACTTATATTAAAAACAAAACAAGATTCCATACTAACAAGATTTATAGATTTTGACTACTAAAATTTGAACAATTTATATGTCGTCAAAACATGATGGGAGACTTACTTATATTGACAATGATATTCAATTATGTTCTAGTTATGATAAGGATACCCATTATATCTCACACATAAAGAATAACTTCGCATTGAGATCTTAACTCTTTGTTATTTATCAATTCAAGGCCTATATATGAGGCCAAAGAGAGGAAGGATATACTTTTAAAGTTTGAAATACTAACACTTAAGACTAAATGATTAAAGAACAAAATTCTATAGCTAAAATGTAAACCAAGGCCCTACCAGGTATGCCTTCAACAATTTTGCCAAAATCAATGTATCCTACTTCCACAGTGAAAATGTTTGGTAAAAGGGCACAAACCTGCCTACCTCTAGCTTAAAATTGCAATTTCATCCAAGATCCTAAAGAAAGGGAACATGAAAGAAAGCTTTTCAGCCAAACACTTAGATGATTGTAAGAAATTCGCCTTCCAATCCATCTCTCCTCTAGAGTATCAAAAGCCAATCTAGAAGATAGGCTGCGATTAATGAGATACACTGCTGTGTTAACTGCTTTTGCCCAAAACTCTTTGCCCAAACCTGCATTAGAGAGTATGCTCTAACCCCTCTCAAGTATTGTCCTATTCAACCTTTTAGTTGTACCATTCTCTTGAGGTGTGAATGGTACAACTTTAATACGTTAAATACCATTATCTATACAAAAGCCATCAAACTCCAAAGAACAGAATTCGCCCCATTATCCATTTTTAAACATTTAATTTGTTCCTCATTTGCTTTTCAGCAATAGTTTTAAAAATCTTGAATTTGGTAAAAAAATTTGATTTCCTATTAAGCATATAAATCCATACCTTTCGAGTGCAATCATCAATAAATGTAACAAAATAATGTGCTCCTCCATACGAGGTCACCTTCGTAGGACCAAATACATCAAAGTACACAAGCTCCAAAGGCCTTGTCTTTTTGTCATGTTCGGTCTTTGAGAAACTAATCCACTTCTGTTTTCCATATAGACAATGCTCACATAGGTCCAAATCCATAGATTTTAAACCTAAAAGATGATCCCTTTTGAGCAAGATTTTGAGCCCCTTCTTGCTCAAGTACTTAAGCTTTCTATGCCATAGTTTTGCTTCGCTGTCTACAAGTGCTATAGCTACTCCCACTTTAGCAAGACTATCTAGCACATATAATGTGCCCAATTTGTTGTCCCTTGCAGCCGTTAATGCCCCTTTGGTCACCTTGCATGAATTTGAAGAAAAGGTGATGCTACATCCTTGAGCATCAAATTATTTCATAGAAATCAAATTTCTTTGTAACTCTAAAACATATCTTACATCACACAACAACTATTTGTTTCCATTCTTCAACCTCAACACCACACCACCTTTGCCAACAATCTTACATGCCTTGTTATCACCAAGATATACCTTACCAAATTCTCCTTGATAATTTTGGAAGGCTTCCCAACATGAGGTTGCATGGAAGGATGCACAAAATCTAACATCCAAGAATCTGTTGTAGTTTCACCCATTGACAAGACTAGAACACCTTCATCCTTTTCATACGTGGTGTTCACTTCGCCGTCCTTCAGTTGGTTTTGCACCTTTTTGTTTGACCAACAATTTTTCTTTGTATGACTTTATTTTTTGCAAAACCAACAACCTCCATTTTTGCCCCTTGCCATTGATTTTTTCACCGATTTTGATCTTCTATGATTATTTTTGTCCCTTTCTTGGTGTCTCCCTCTTGCAAAAAATCAAGGCATCATTGGATGTGGTTCCTTGATTTTTCCTTCCCATAGCTTCACTGAGAAGAGTTGCAACGCCATCAAATTTGAGTTTTGCTTTCCTAGATACAGAGGTGTTGATTGCCATGACAACACCTTCCCAACTATTAAGAAGAGAACACAACATTATGATGGCTTTAATTTCATCATCCAAATTGATACTTACTAAAACGAATTGATTGATTAAAGTATTAAATTTGTTCAAATGGTTTGACATGATTCCACCTTTCTTCATTTTTAGATTGTATATTTTTTTCATGAGGTAAAATTTATTGGAGGCTGAAGCCACTCATACATGTCCGCCAATTTGTCCCACAACTCTTTCGAGGTCTTCTCTATTGTGACGCTGAAGAGGACGTTGTTGGATAATGAAACAATAATCGTAGCTCTCGCTTTCTTGTCTAGTCTTTCCTAGTCTTCATTTGACCTCGCAGTTGGTTTCTTCACTTTCCTTTCCAATGCGAGTGAGATCTCCTCTAATCACCAAAGGCTCTATCTACACTTTCCACAATCCAAAATTCTGCCTCGCGAACTTCTCTATCTTCCATTTATTTGCTTCCTCCATTTTCTGAAAATTATCACAATTTGTGAACAACAATTCTCCAAGCTCGTAACTTATTGAGCAGCAAATGATGAGCGGGAAACATAGTTTTGAATCTACTGAGCGGGTAGCGAATGATGATGGATGCGAAAACCCTAAGGCGGGTGTTGGTAAGGCGGCGACAGCGTTGATGGCTGGGTTGGTGGCAATGACGTCTGTTGGTCTGCAGGCGACTGGAACAACCATTGGAGGTGGTCAGGGAAATGATGGCCCTGTGTCTACGGTGTTTTCCAGTATCCCCTATGCGTTAGGGTTTGACGGAAGGAAGGTTATGGGTGTCGGCTCTACAACCAAAGCCAAGAAGTTTGTGGGTCCCAAGCACAGGTCTTTTAGCGGATTTATCCCAGTCAAGAATGCCATTTCAGTGAAGCTTAAAGATGAAACAGTAGAAGAAATTGAGGAGAATGTTGTTGACCTTTCCCTTTGTGGGGTGATATGTCGGTTCAAGGGTTTTTGGCCTAGCCTCCCTTAACTGCACTCTTGGATCACCAACGAATGGGAGCCTTTAATTTTGGGTAAAGTTTATAGTTACCCTTTGGCTAAGGGATTTTTTGCAGCTAAATTTGACAATGCTCAGGACAAAAATGTAATTTTGTGTGAAATTTTTTTTAGCTAGGAAGATAAATATTTGTTGATGATTAAACCTTGGCACTCTGATTTCAACCCTGCTTCTAAAACTTTTAAAAAATTCCTGGTTTGGGTAAGATTGCCTAATCTCCCCCTTCACCTTTGGAATGACTCTCTTCTGGAGGAAGTGGGTGATGCCCTTGGTATTTTTTGATGGTGGATGATGAATCTTCTGACATTCTTCATTCCACCTATGCTCGCATACTGGTTGAAATAATTTTTTCAAAAGGGCTACCTGCTGAGGTCCTACTTAAATCTTCTAAAGGTTCTTGGGTCCAATCTTTGGATTATGAAGGGATACCCTTCCGGTGTAGACGATGCTTCAATACTGGACATGCTACTGCACATTGCGGATTTGAGAAAAAAACAAAGACAACTACTTGGTGGAAAGGTGCTTCTCAACAACATTATACGGTTGAGAAGAAAGCTTATCAGAATATGAGTTTTTCAGAGGTGGTTGTTTTTGAATCACTGGGTCTTGGGACACCCCCTCCGGTTGTCTCAAATGGCGAGGTCGCGAAGGCAACCCCTATTGAGTCAATGACTGCCATTTCAGGTGAAAGTGCATCGACTTCCCTATCTAGTGGCTCTTCAGAAAAGTCTTTATCTGTGCAAAGGAATCAAGATGAAATCCCTAATAATTTGGCTGTTGGCTTTCATCTTCATGAAAGCAACGAGCTAGTGTGGCATGGTAAGGCGACAAAAGTGGAAGAAGGCTGGATCACAATTAAGGAAAAAAAAAGATAAATCCTCTAGGCCTTCTTTCAACATGACTCTCCGCTCCCACAAGAAAAGTGTAAAATATAAATCTTGAATGGTCTTGTTTTGGAGCTAGTCTTTTTCGCTAGCTGCATGCTGTCTTTTCTGCAACCTTGCTCTTTTTTGTTAAAGGGTTTCGGGTCCCTTCAAAATCTGTTTTTTCCTTTATCAAAAACAATTTTCCAAGCTCGGATACCAATTGTTGATGAATTTATCGCAGATAAAATGAAAAAGATTGTAGAAAATAAACTTAAAAATAAAATAATATGCAAACACGAAAACATAGATTTATAGTGGTTCACCAATTTGGTTACATCCATTTTTAAGCAAGGGAATTTTGATTAATATCTCAATTTTCAAATACAATACAACAACATAACATCAACAATATATGAATATACAATAACATTATCCAATATGGATGCCTTTGAAAAGAAAGGAATGTGAATGGACAATGTAATTGGAGGGAAAAACCAAAGTGACCGTTGGGCTTCAACATCAAACAAGATTCTTGCTTGTAATGCTTGGACACAACTCTATCACCCAATAAGGCACCGGTCAATGAAGACTTGGACTTTCCGCATTCATCAAAATATTAAACCTTTTCACCTTGTTCACAATTCAATAGTTTAACTGGGATTTATATTAATTGAAATTGAATTGTCAAGGAGAATCACACGTGTATATCTTGTTGTTTGTAAAATATATGGAAAGAAATCAAATTCTATGGATTATTTCAAAATATATTATACATGGTATAAAATCAATTATAAAAAGTTTGTTGTAATTAGTGTTGTCTTGACTTAGTGACAAATTCTAGGGGTCAAGAATACGATTGAGCATAATAAATGTGTGATGCACTAATCAATCAGTTTGAATTAATATAATAATATATTTAGAGGACCTATAGAAGCACCCTCTTTTGGTTTAATCTAAGCATAAAGAGCAGGAAAGTTTGCCTATTCTTGTAGTTATTTTTAACTGTAAGAACCCCTACCAAGATTTTTCCATTAACTTGCACTTGTTTCGATTTTTACACAAATATTTTGTCAAACAGTTGGTGGAACATTAGACTAATCGCAAATATGAATTTTATGATTAAGAACAATTGCTGCTACCGTTAATGATCACAAACAAATTTACAAACATTTGTCATGCATTGAACCAAACATTGACATTTTGTCAAACACTTATATACATCAAACAATTTTACAAATAAAAAATTCTTAGATCTCCAAGAATAATATTAAAAGTGTTGTTATACAAAACTGCTAATAAAAATGAAAAGCATATCATAATTAGAAATTATTTTTGACCTTTACATGTGTTGTAGATTAAAAAAAATAGATTTCTTTCTAGAACTCTAAATCAATCTGCTATAGCTGCATACTTATCCTTAGGTTGTATGGAAGGCTTGAGAGTCCCACTATCATCTCTTTCCCTAAAAGTGGCGCTACCCCTTTGTTCACTTTCAATGGTCCCAAGGTGTTGAGTGGACAAATATGAGTCCAATTTCATTCAAACACTGCTCTCAAAAAATTGTGATTTCCTTTTCTAATTCTTCCAAATCCTCTTCAAGGTTGCACAACATGTTTAATAGAGTCCTAAAGATATTGGGACAACCTCATAAAAAAACAATGATAACATTAGACTAGTCCACGCCTCTCTCAATATGGTATGAATAAATAAATAAATGGCTCATAAAATATCATTGGGTACTTTAGAATTAAACCTAGTTTCATAAAAATAATGGTATCATGGAAAAAGATGTTCATGAAACAAATAACTTCAAAATCGTTGATAATTTTTTACTTCAAATCGAAGAACAATAATTTAACGTTTGCTAACAAAATTTCAATATATTATTTAATCTTCAATTGTTTAGCACCCAGACAACTTTTGTGCAAAATTGCTCCGATAGAATTCGAGGGTTTTCATCCCCAAATCCCAAATCTTCAACACACCATCAATCCTTGGTTGAAATCATATATTGCCTCTCGATTTTTTGTTCATTAGGAAAACTGTTGGGGTTTTCGTCCCATTTGTAGAAATTTAGAAGTCACAAATATCCAAAAGAGAAATAAACAATCCTTAAAATAATATAAAATCACTTTATAAATTAAACACGCCTTATTACTCCAAAAAGTGATTTATATTATTATTTAAACATTTTCAACACCAAAAAAGGTGTCCAACATTAAAAACTTTCAATTCTCATTCCAATGAGCTATTACACTAAGGTGCCTAGTAAATTAGTTTAATAAAATTAACAACCTTAGTAAATAAAAATAAATTATAGCTCATTAATGCATCTGATTTGCAAAAACTATCAAAAAAAAAAAGCTGCATTGAAATAATATCGATGATAAATAATGTGAATCCGACATGACTGGTTGACTTGCTATAAATAAGCACTCTCTCCAAGAATTTTGGAGAACACATTAGAAGTCAAAAACTTTGAGACGTGTCATATGAGTCCTCCAGATCAACTCAACTCACTGATAACATTAAATAACCTCTTTGATTAGGTTGATACACACCAAGAAGGTTAGAGCCAATTGCAATGCGATAGAACCAAAAAATGGGGACATTAAATGACTAAAAATATAGAATATAAGAAAATTTCAGCAATGTTGATGAACAAATAATAATTTCCTAGACAAAATTTACTATAGTAACTGAATTAAATAGGTTACAAAATTTATAATGCTAAATAATAGCAAAGTAAGTATATACTCAAAATGGTAGTGGATATATAATCTAGAAAATATTTTTGACAGAAAATTCAAGAAAAAAACATTACACTATGCAATGTATTACCAAATGAATGTTCAATAGTAAACAAATCTTGTTGCACCCATCCAAATGGGACCCCTTGCCTTTTATCTATTTGTGTGCTTATGGATTGTCGATAGTTCATTGATCTCGATGATGAGTTGGAGGGTTAGGTGGTTTGTGCAATCTAGAAATGTGTAAAATTTCATTGTTCCTCCAATATTGTACCATTATTTTGTAGCATTGCAATGAGCCCCTAAGCTACATATGTGATCATGATATCACTGAGAGCTATGAAGCCATCAAACCTTGTATTGATGTGGATTGACCATGCATCCCTAAATGGTTGTCAATGAAACTTTTACTTCCTACTCCATCATTGGTCGGCTATCTTCCATGTCACATGTGATGGGCCCCCTCTATCCTTTTATTATGTGTGCCAATATGATGTTAGGTAAATGCTTTCTCATTGGTTTGAAGTGGTCTCAATATCTTGGTGTGTAATGGTGATATTGGCAAGTTGTAAAGTGGATTATCCCATACTCTAATGGATTATAAAACCTTTTAACCATTTTTGCTTGTATGTCTATCAAATTTATTTTGATCGAACAACTCCCACACCTCTTGCGGGCCATATCTAATTGTGTGAATAAGTGATTATGTCATTGACCATGAGATTATTGTCATCATCAATGGGGTTTGTTCTTTGTTTATTGTGTGTGTGTGTGTGTCCATGCTTATGACTATGGCGATCTTATGAGTTTGTGAATGTGTAGTGAAGGTCTTGTTGTCGTGGGTGTGTGCTCGATGTTTTATAGCATTAGTGTTAGCTTGCAATGGTGTGGTGTAATGAGCTCAATCATTTTCTATTGGTCACCCGGACTAATCAATGATATCATATTTGGGGTCTTTGTATGCTCATGTAATGATCAAGATGGTGTCATGTAGATGGGATATGGTAAGTTGTGGTAGGGAATACAAATTTTTTCTTTGATGTTGCATGACAATTCAAAGATAGAATGCTCATTTCAAGGTGCTTGCAATGACTTCAAAAAATAGGAGCCATGATCAATTAACAAAAATGTTTTGAGTGCAAACTATGGGTGGTTACATTTAATTCACCAATAGTGGCAAGGCTCGAGGTTGGCTTGTGGATGGTTAGTTTGACCTAGCAAACCTTCATTACATAGATTTGGTAGCCATTGCTAGATGGATTAATGAGAACATTATGGTGCCCCATGTTGTGTGTCAAGAAAATAGTGTATAATCAAATATTTGCACCATAGGCGAACATCCCAACATTTAATTTTGATCAAATCCACATTAAAATGTTAGTGGTTATAGAAAGTTATGTGCAAGGTGAGGAGAATGATCCATTATTTCTATCAATTTTAAATTCAATCAATCTCAACTGTTTATACTTGAAGATCATATCTAATTGTGCTCTTTTGCTAATGAGTTTAATATTTGAAAAAGGTTTTTTTCCCTAAAATGAGATGGATTTCAGCAAATGTCAACAAGAGATCTAGGGCACGATTGAAATGCTATAAATATGTGGTTCTCAAATAAGTAGATCTTTTGGTCATTCTTGTATAAGGCTACCTTAGTATACTTAGGAGATCAATTGTTGTATGCCATAGCATGTAGAGGTTGGGTTTCATTTTGTATGAATATTAAGAAAGCAATGTATTGAAAAGACCTCCCCATAGTTGGATGCCTCCAAATGTACCTAAAGTATTTGAGGAGATGACATGCATATTTATCTCTCAAGACACATTTGCTAGCTTGTCTATGCTAATGAATTAGTTGGTGTGACAACACTAAAAAACTATTGTAATGGTTTTCAATTGATCTTTTCATTAATGCAGGCAGAGTGCTTTTGATTACATGTAGATATTTCAAGCACATCTAGTTATGTGTACATCTTATTTTATTTATTCACGAGCAAGTGTGTGTCTAATTCCTATTTGTAGATTCATATGATTATCTACTCCCATTTCTCATTGTGACTATTATCCAATGAATAGGCAAATATTTTTAATGGCTAGATGATAAAACAAAATAGTTTATATTTCTCTTCCTCCCACCTCATAGATTATATATAGATTAGACCCTACAATTCATGCAACTCATTATTACTTGCCTTTGCCACATTTCATGGGATCTTACAAGTAATGAACTTTTAGATTGTTGCACTATAAGGGATTTCAAATTGCAAATGATGCAAGTACTATTAATATTTCTAGGTCATTGACTAGTTATATCTTTGGTTGCATGTGTAATCCTATCTTTGCTTTCTTGATTGAGGTTGTGAAGGTCTAGATACAATAGCCAATATATAATGAATTTAGTGACAAACCTTAGGAGTTCATCGTGCACTGAGGATGGCTTGCTAAGGCTTGATATGTTGTTTTCATTTCTCTTTAGGGAAACCCCTTTGACATAGTAGAGCTTAAAGGAGGGATTGTCCACTCGGTTCATTTTAGCCACTATCTAATAATAACTCTAACTCATCACCCCATGTTGACCTTCCTTGACCTTAGATGTTGTGGGTGTTGTCTTTAGGATGTGTGGTGCTGCAATAGTGATCACACACACAAGGTTTTGTTCAACAAGAAGCATGTGAGCCCAATTTTGTTTTGATAGGCTTGTTCGTCTTATAGCATAGGTTAGCCCAATTTTGTTTTGATAGGCTTGTTCGTCTTATAGCATAGGTTATTGATGATCCTTGTGTGCTATTTTCCAAAGGATTCATGCCTGAAAAGCAAAATTGCATCTAATGCAATGTTAAGGTGTTCAATATAAAGATTATAACATTAAAATAAAACAAGAGATGACCCCTTATCAACGTCTTATTTATCAAAAGCAAATACTAAACAAACATTCAAACACATTTAGCACTGCATATAAACAGAAAAAAATAATATTGAAGTAGAATAAGTAATAGCCCTTGTCAAGGTTTTATATATAAAAATAAATACTAAACATTCAAATGCATCTAGCAATGCAAATAAAAATAAATATATAGACAAGTCTGATTGCTTTCAATTTCAAAAAATAATGTATTTTTAATATTGCTTATAGATAATATATCCTCATTAAACTATAATGTTACTAGAAACATACTGCCTCCAATAATAAATTTACTGTCTACCTTTTTCAAAACTGCTGCTTTCTTATTAAATAGTCTGAAAAATAATTTAAACTATACCAATTAATTAAAATATCTTGAAATCAGCTTCTTTAAAATTGTCAAGATAAATTTGATCATCATCACTCGTGAAATCCATGTAAATTAGTAACATAGAAAGATACTATTAAATAACCAACTATTGACTAAACATTGCATAAAAAATCTAAATATACAGTACTTAGATACATAACTATAATTAAAAACTGTTATTACTTGTAACTAAGGAAATAAATGTATTCGCCTAGCCGATAGCTGTGCTTTACTGTATGGTCCCCTGGGGGGCTTGGGCTTCTATTTTTATGGAGGAGGAGGTCCCATGGGAAAAAAAAAATTGTGCTACGAGATTTATTGGAATCTTTTCCAGAAAAATAGGAGCCCCTACCTTTTAGAAATGAATCTTTCAGCGGGTGGAATTGGGGTAGGGCTAGAAATTGCCCCTACAGCTTAGGAGTTTTTTATGCCACTTGTCTCTCATATAAAATTTTAAATTCTTATTAAAAAAATAAAAATGAGAGAATTTTCATTTATTTATTATTTTTTATAAAAGCACTACAGTTCATTCCTTAAATTTTGGAGCTTAAAATTTTAAGCAGAATTGCAAGATTAAATCCATGGGACCAAGAACTTTAAAATATCCCTAAAAAAGCTAAGCAGCGTACGCTGAGATTTTTAAGGAAGCCCCCCTCCATGGGACCTTACCTTAGTCTCCAGTAACAATCGGTTTAGTCTCCAGTAACAATCGGTTGTGCTGATGCCTTATCAGAATATTCTTGGTAACCCATTTGGTTCCCATAAAAAATATTTTTAATAGGGGAGAAGACTTAGTACCTGAGCATGTTTTAATAGTTGTTATAATATTTGTTGATTTAATGTTAAATATTTTTAACAATATTAGATCCAATAATTGTGAGTTTAAAGTTATTAGCGTTGATGATAACTACCCATAATTGAATGAAATGTATTTCTTAGATCTTAAAAGTAACAAATCATGTAATACCACATCAGCGCACCAATAAAACATGACTTAGTGCATAACTATTGGTCTCACTTTTTTGATGTTAAAGCATTTCTTTGTAACTGTATTATGTGTAGAATATGTAGAAGGTTACCAAATGAAGGTAGATTATAAGAGAGGAACTAGAATGATACACTCAACTACCATATATGGTAGTTCAGACGGACGTGGAAGAGATAGTATCCCATGCACATTTACCCTAATAATTAGAATTTAGTTTGTTTTCCATTTTCAAATGTCATGTGAAGTTTACATTGTTTTTGGTTAAGGAATAATTAGAATTTAGTTTGTTTTCAATTTTCAAATGTCATGTGAAGTTTACATTGTTTTTGGTTAAGGTGGTTAAGCTATGAATTAGAAATGGGTTTTGAAAGGACCCAAAAATTTATTACATCAAGATCAACTACAAGGAACATGGATCAATGACCAACAAAAGACATCAAATTATGGAGACAACATTACAGAGGAGGGATGCCAAACAAACAGTCAATGCAGTTTGAATCCACCAAAAGGCTCTAAAGAGGAGCAGGAACGAAATGGATTGTTCTGCTTGAAGAAATACAGTCTCAGCCAAAGGATTCTCGATCACAACTTTAGGTTTTCTTTTTTCCTTGCATGGGGATCCTCTGACCTCACCAGACAACAACATTACAGAGGAGGTATGCCAAACAAACAGTCAATGTGGTTTGAATCCACCAAAAGGCTCTAAAGAGGAGGAGGACCGAAATGGATTGTCCTGCTTGAAGTACAGTCTCAGCCAAAGGATTCTCAATCACAACTTCAGGTTTTCTTTTTTCCTTGCATGGGGATCCTCTGACCGCACCAGTATTGTCCCCCTCTGTGAAGTGTACTTTGTTATGATTATACATACTTGCCAATTACAGGGTATAAAAAGATATGTGCAAATAGATTCATTTGAACGACCAATAGATGAGAACAGTCTAGGGGCTACCATTCAAAGCATCATCAGAAATGAAAAATGGCTATAGAAACAACATGATGGGTTGTAAGTTCAAGCTCAAGGAGTTTCTACAGCTGCCTTTTTAATGAATGTTGATGTTTCTTGCTTATATTTTGATCTTTAGTTTTGTATCGGACAGTGATCTGAAAACCTGTTTACTATGTTAGTAACTGATGAATGCTCGGGATAATGAAAATGTATATCAGGGTCCCCACGCTATTCCAATTCTTTGAATCTATGGGCGTCATATGTGCATCTTTAAGAGTTGTTACTAGTACAGACCGTTTCTGAAAACCTGGCCACACTACATGCTTTAGATTGGCTTCATGTGTTCATCTTTAAGTGTTGTTACTAGTACAGACCCTTACTGAAAACCTGATATCACACTACATGCCTTACACTAAGGCTAATTGTCATCCTATCTTCATTGATGAAGCGAATTCAACTTGCACCAATTTGGCAGTTTTTGAATCATAAACACGTAATTCCCATTAAAACTAACTTCAACAATTTCTTTCACTGGGTTGTTGTGCACATATTTCATTTCGTGACACTAAATCATTCATGTCACTCCCCATAAAAGTTATAACCAATCTCAACAATTCCATTCACAGGGTTGTGCGTATTTGTTACTACCTCCAACTACCGCTTGGGGTAAGTTAGCGATTGCACCATTTTAAACTACTTAATCAACATAGCCAGACATAATTTATGCTTCAAGAATAATTCATTTGCAATTCCAATCAACTTCGATAAGCAACACTAACGGCGCAAGTAACATACCTTTCAGGTAATTGGACTCACTTCAATTAGATAGCTTATGTTCTTTTGGACTCGCTTCAATTAGATAACTTAATTTTCCTAGAGTAGGCCTCTCTTTCAAGAATTTTTCTCTCAACAATTCCATTTGCAATTGCCTTCATCTTGATGCAAAGAACCTGTACTAATGAGCAGGTGAATCCCAGATGACGTTGACATCATCTTATTACCTCTGTTTGCTAATCTCAAAAGACAGGATCTTGTATCTATGACCCTATAGGAAGTGCAGAATCATATAAAAATATAACCAAGCAACAATCACCATTGGGATTGTCCTCGAGAGCAAACAGCTTCTAATTAGGAATTATGGCAGTGGAATGTGGGAACAAGAATCACTTAAACACAGAACAATCTTCTCAAATTTGATGCTGAAAAACTGAGTAACCTGTTTTCTTAATCCTGTTAGGCATCTAGACTAGAACAAAGTCATCTTACAACTGATACTACGTGTACATACTACGTGTACATATACATAAGCACAACACCAGGCCATCAGTAAAATAAAATAAATATCATGACAAAGGAAATATAGCCCAAGGTACGATAACCAGAGTTGTCCATACATTTACACCCAAGGCACTGAATTAGTGACAAGGTCCAGACGCATTACACATTTGAGCCCAACAGTGGGGGTCTTATGCACATCAATAACAAGAAGCATTAGTGAAGTATATGAGATATTTAATGTATCAGCAAACTAAAACTTCAGTAATTAAAGGTTACTAAAGCATTTAAAATTTTGATACCAGCAAATTCAATCTTCAGTAATTGAAGGTTACTAGAATCTTTACTCCGATACCAGCAAATTCAAACTTTGGTAATTGACTGTTCTAAAGTTATCATATATTTGCTAATATAAATTAGCAAGTGATTATTACTAAGAGTATTGTCTCCTTTAAATTTAATGAATACCAAATGGAACGGATCTGCATCTGTAGTCATGACAGCCAAACCAGTTCCATGATGAAAAGCTTCTCTAGGTGCAGTTCAGGATCTTGAAGAACTTCTCCATAACAAATTGGAATTACTCTAAACCCCGTTTCAATTTAATAGTGTATCCACATCCTAATATAGCCATAAAAATGATAAACTGTGATAAAGTCTACCCGAATAGAAGATGCCCTAAAAAGAACACGAGACATTTGCAAGAATTTGGATTAAATGCTAAATTTGATGGTGAAAATGTCTATGCACAACCCGCAGAAAAAGAAAGCAATTTGCTGGAGGATGAGCATTGGCTTTATAGCTTTGAAGGCTTTGGGAAAATGTCGGGTGTAAACTTTTGTGCTGCACTCATGCTCCCTTTAATCTTCATTTTGCCCCTGCACAGTATGAGAAATTGACTTACGTAGAATTGTGATGAATTATGAATTAAAAATACGACCTTAGTATATCCTTTACAGCAAAAATTCTTTGCTGGATTGCTTGTTTACTCTAGGGCTAACAATAAATTATAAATAGTATGAATATTTCACATATGGTTCTAAAAGATGTTGCTAGATTAAATGCCTTTAGAAAGCTCAAAATGAATGGTATACCGTGCTCAGCTTTAACTACCTTGCAAATTAAGACTATTTAAGATTATATATAACACAGGTTGCAAAAATTACAAGCTACAAAGTACTAACAGAACAAATACCTCATAAAAGCGATTTGAGGATTCATCTTGCCTGTAACCACTGCCAGGAAATCATTATCCACAAAGGAAAATGCTGCATCTGGTTTCCCTTCAAATGGGCCTAATTATAGTTAAAATAAGAGGTTAATTGCAAACAAATAGTACAAAATATACAGCTTTTAAGAACTGTAGGACTCTTCAAATCATGCATATTACAGGTCATTACAAAATTAAAAAAATCCGTGATTGCATGAAAATTAGACTTCCTAGATATAGACTCAGGGCATCTTACTCCTTTCATATAGCATTGTTATTCTGGGTTAATTTTACAACCAGGTGTCTCATTGCTTCACAAAGATAACTTTTCTATCCAGTCTCTGCTTTAATCTAATCAACCATATAATTATCCATGCCTTGAAAAAACAAAATCTAATTTCAAAGGACTTTCATTTATAAATTATAATAGATGTAAAAATTAAATCAATGTAATTGAGAGCATAACTTAAAAAATATTTGGCACCTTTCGTGACTTGAGCATTCTTCAGGTCCACAACAAACACCTCCTCATCTATCCCAATTTTCTGTTTCAACAGCAAATTGCAAAAGAATAATATGTGTCTGAATAGAAAATAGATTACCACACAATGTAAAAAATTATAAAAAAGTGCCATAAATAAAAAGAAGGTCTAAACTTATCTCATGTCCTTCTTAGAAGGATGTCAAAACTTAATTGTGCACAATATAGACTCTGCCTAAGTATACTTACAAACTGAAGTTGTTACTATTTGATAGTGCAACCAGAAAAAAAAACTATATATGTATCAGGCTATCATCAGCACACAACTAGAATAGCTCTAACAAGTAACGGAGTAGTTCATAACAACACATGTAGAAAGAGGTCACAAACAATCACATAAGCTAAGTCTGATCACATCATATCAATTTGCACTAAACTTCTGGTTTGTAGGTTCAACTGTGTAGGTCCCTATGAATTCCGATATCCTCAATTTATGCCCTGATGGTGGGTCCAGTAGAGGGACCTCAATCATCAGAAGCTAACCATTAAATGAGCTTTACAGCAAAAACAATAAATGAGCTTTACAGCAAAAACCAGCTCTCACACTTACTGTAAGAATTTCACAATAACCGTTTCTTCTGAACATGGTTATTAGGGTCATGCCACAAACCAGGCAATGGTCAATATACAAAAACTACAACCAAAAAATTAATACATAAAGTTTTATGTCTATGCCAGACACGCAATTTTACTGTGAATTGCTTGTATTTTTCTTGTAGTATAATCCTATAGCATACAATATGTGCCCTATACCATGAAACAGTAACTCTGCATAATAAGTCAAAACAATGAGAAGAAAGAGGGCGTAGCAAGGTAATGCTGGCAATTGGCCAAAAGGCCAAAAGCCCTCTTAGTGTAGCAAGGTAATGCTGTCAATTCACCAAAGTCCTTGCAGGGGCAGGGGAGCAATGTTCAAAGATTACCGCTAAGGTTATGATGCTAATCTTAAGGGCTTTAAATTTAATTACAGCTGCAAATTTCATATACATCCCTTGAATATACATTGCTGGAAATTCGCTCAGACTCGATCCAAGCCAACTCTGACTCTGGAAAAGTAACTCACCGCACAAAAGCTCAGCAAAAGATGTGGCTACACCTGATGAGTTATTTGATCTGCAAATGAGGCCTTCTCTGTCTCTCTTATTAAGGTTGCCACTTTACATCCTGGTATTGAGAGAGCTAAGGAGATTTGATCCTTCAACTTAGGAGAGTCTAATATCTATGTTTCCAGATGAAGCCTCAAATTGACTAGTTTTCGAAGTCCAGCAGAAAAATAAAAAATAGAGCCCAAGGTGATTTGTGAATTACCTGGTCTACCAGGCCCACTATAGCTATATGCAGAAATCCAAACAGCAACAGCGCAACATACTGACACCTAATAAGGCCCATGGCACATAAATTGAAAACTAAGTCTTCCGAACCCAGAACCATTTGTTCACGGGAATCTGTGATGCAGGGCATTTCAGCCATTCTCAACATGTAATGAAATCCAGACAATAATTTCATTGCTGAAATCGACACCCTAGGGGTCATATGTACACAAATCCTGTCAGATCGTGCTACAATTACATCAACCATGACTATCTACGTCACCTTTCATAACCAATATAACCCATTCAACCATATACCGTTTCATGTATCCCATGAAATCTAAAACAGTATAAGGAGCAAAATCAATTAGACACCCAGTTACTACTTATACTAAACTACTAAAGCAAAGATAATGTAAAATTGTGGTCACAATTCAATATTTCCCCAAAGCTCTGTTGTCTTGAATCCACTTAAGAATTGTCAAATGGGAAAAGCTAGCCTGCTAAAGTTCTGTTATCTTAAATCCAATTAGGAATTGTCAAATAGGAAAATCTAGTCTTGTGAATCATCACAGATTTCATAGTAGAGATCTTTGTTCAAATCTCCATAAAACATGTAAAACCTTAAATTTTTAAAAAATTAACGAGTAAAATACTCGAATTGTAGCATCTAAAGTCCAAGGGCACCCAGTAAAGAAAATCTACTAATTTAGAAACAACTCAAGCGTTGAAATAGGCAAACCAGAGACTGTGCTTTCCCCCAAAATATTAGAGAGCCAACGGAAGGGAGAAAAAGCCCACCTTATTCAGAGAAACCGAAAAACGAAAACGATTCCGAATTGCTACAGAGAGAAAGATGAACAACATTAGAAGAGAAAAAGTGGAGATTCACCTTAGGTGAAATGTTGAGCTGATAAACAAGGCCAATCTTCTTCTTTAGGTCGTTCCCGGCCTCAGTGGCTAGATGCTTCTTGGCCTGCTCCAGCACTGCTGCCGACTTCAACTTCGACCCCGCGCCCACGCTTTCCTCCGATGCCCCCATCTCTCTCCGAATTCTGGCACAACTAAGAACAATCTACGCCCAATTTAATAGGAGTCGATAAATAAAAGAGGCGTTAATAAATCAACTACCAGGTCTACCAGTTCGTAGCATGGAGTAAATAGGCTCCTAATTATAGAAGTTTTGAAAGAGGCCACACCTAACAACGATGCCGTTACTGCCGATGTCATCTCTGCGTCGACAAGCAAACTCAACCCGTGGTTAGGCCCTCTACCCAGGGTTTTTTAATTCTTTTCTAGATATCAGCACTTCTTCTCAAACGGCGAGCAATTGCAGTAGGGATTGTAATGTGTCGGAAGAGGGGAGCATCGTTTTATGATTCGTATAGGGAAATGGCAGTCTTGTAACAGATAGCACGTCACTCTATGGGTTGAGCCTCCTGCTTTATTGAAGTTTTGTATTTTCTCAACAAACCTTCTTTATCCAAATAATTTTTGGGTTTAAAATCTGGTTATTTTTTTAATATCAATTTTTGAATGATAGTGGATAACTTGTTTGACGCTCCGCGGTAATATTACTTTTTTATTATTAGTATTTATAGGTAGTTAAAGGAGGTTCAAGGATTACGTCGATAGAAAATTATATGTATGTTAATATATTAGAGAGTACGTGTTTGTGTCTAGGTGTGTATGAATGCAATGTATTGCAAGTTCTAATTGTGTTTGGTTGGATTAAACAATTAATAATAAGTGCTAAATAATGAGATGAAATTAACTTAGACAAATTTAGATTTTTTCCTTAAAGAAAGGTATTATCTATTTTGAAATATTTGCATGCAAATTGAAAACATAAAGTGATGCAAATGAAAAAAGGAAAGTTGTCATCAAATTGGCAAAAAAACATTGTAAATAGAAATAGAATGTTCCCATCTAATTGGCAAATCAATATGTATTTGGCTTTTACATGATAATTGAGATTTTTGAGGCTTTCATATGATATTTTTGAGAATTTTGCTATTAAATGGTCGCCAATTTACCATTAAACGGTAGCTAAAACTTGTTTTTCAATGGCTCAATAGTCTTTTATAGGTGTGAGACTTGTTTCAGGCTCAAATCTCACACTATATGTAGCCTATTGGCTAATTAAGATCTAAATAGAAGATTTGATGTGAAAAAATGTTTAAATTTTTTGCATGGTTAATTGCGCAATTCTTATGTTTGGTGTGTTGGTGGAAAAGTATATTTGTTGTGATTTTTAATCTTACATATTGTTTGGTTTGGTGGACATTATTAAAAAAAATCATTTCATTGAAGTGGTATAATGTGATGCTTTTAATTCTATTCGAGTAGGTAGTAATTTAAAGTTTCCTTTAAAATATATATTTTAGTTTGGTAAATGATTCAAAAGGAAAAACTTTCCTTAGGTTTATTATAGACTAATCAAATCAAATGTATACAAGTAAGCATGATTAACACAGATTAATATATAATGGTGTATTAAGCTAGTAATTCAAATATTATGATAATTTGCACAAGTAATTAAGAGTAGAAAAAATAAATAAAAATAAAGGTACTTCACCATATAACTAATGAGTGCATTAAATATAATATGGATCTAAATTTAATATGTTATTATATTAAGATTAATAATAGTATAGTAATAACCTTGGAATCAAACTAGTTTGGAGACCAAGGACAAATATATAACCATGGATCTATCATATAACTACGAAGTCATATTGTATAATCTATAGACTTATGTTCTATAGTTCACCTAATTTGTCTAGACTTCTTATATGCATGTTGATATCTATTCATTGGAAACATTTATAAATACCTTTGTAAGGTGGTTGTTATATCATAAAGGAACCCATATAAATGTGTATAAATGATAAAAAATAACAATATACAAATATGTATGACAAAAAAAATTAACAATATTTAGTCATGCATATGCTTCTAGTATGTTTGTGTAGTGTAAATAAATTGATAGTTGAATAATGCTCTCCTAGATCATCAAAATGAATGCATTTAATGGCTTTAAATACAAGGACATAACAACATTCCATGCAAATTTGTGTTCAGTTGACCCTACGTAGGAAGGGTGAAGGCAAGAGCCATCCCAATTTGAATTTTAAATTTTAATTTTTGGGTGGGACAATTCTACAACTACAAGGACAACTTCACAATCATGAACTAGTCTTATAACATGAAATGGGCTTAGATCATAGTAGATAACATGTGCACAATCCAAGTATGTGCATGCATGGGTGTGATAAATAAGTTCTATAGAGAAAATAGATAAAGATGTGTAAATATATCATGGATGGTAAATGGCAGTTAGTGTATAGGAATATCTGCAACATGTAGGTGGATAAAATAGGGAAAAGGACTTGAATTTGCACAAAAATACACTATTTGTCAATATGTCTATGTATCAAAGCACTCTCCTCAAAATAGGCACAAAACTAAATAGGAAATGGTACAGGTTTAACTATTACATTTTGCCCCCACTTTGAGGTGCATGTGAATTCTAAAATGAGGAAGCACTCAAAAACTTGTATGTAAAGTAAATACTCAAACATCTAGGGATATTATCATGGGTCCATATAATGTAATAGAATATGCAAGGATCTCATTGCATGGTTTCACCTTTTGTGTATAGGTATGTGCACCAAGGTGGGGGAGAATTTAGGGGCCAAAATTAAGATTTTAGGCAAAAAGCGAATTCACTATGTAAAATGCTTATGAGCCATAAATGCATATTTGTTATAATGTGTACATAATTTTAAATCCTTGAATTCAAAATTGATGAACACACACTTTTAAATTTTAGTAGGCCTATTGGAGACACCAATCTTCGCTTATCTTCATAGGCACCAACCCATTAGAGACACCAATCTCCACAACTGGGCACCAACCAAGCAAGATACACCAATCTCTTCAGTGTGAGAAGCACTCACCTCTAGCACAATAAGGCCTGCTCAAATATGCTATAATCTCCTCTTAGATCTACTATAACTCCTTCCCAAATTTTGCCTTAAATTTGCAATAAAATCACCTCAAACAGTCTAATCAAATATGTTATAATATTCTCTTGGATTTACTCCAAAATGTCTACTATAAATCCACCTTAAGTCTGCTTCACAATTTGCTATATATCACTTCAAAATCTACTATGGATCTTCTATTTTGTTCACACAAAATCTACTCTTATTCTTCCTCAAGATCTGCTCTAAATAGGAATGATATTTAATGACTTCTTCCTTTCAAATGCTCCTCACAAAACCTTCATATATCTTCAACAAGGGACACAACCACATAGAAAGATGTCATTTGGCAAGAGAGGTTGTTTCTCTATATGTAGACAATTTTTCACCTTAACATATGGTTGCTAGACATAGGTCGGCCTAAAACAACAAACAATATTTTTATTTTCAAATTTTAAATCCCCAAATTGGGGTGCCTCTAAGGGGAGGGTTTGCCTCAACAAAAATAAATTTAATTTACTATATTTAATTCCCCAAAATGGAGCACTAGACATCAAGGGTCGGCCCAAAGCATAACCACCCACAACCACAAACTCCTTCCTCAACAAACTTAATGATGTAAGGAAGCTAAGGTAGCGAAACAACTTCCTACACTAATCTTGAGAGGAGAATAATGCAAAAATTTATAGAGTTTTTCAACAGTTACAAAAACTTAAACAAAAATAAACATAAATATCATGCATATGACAACATACTGATTTACGTGGAGAAAACCCTTTTGGGAGAAAAATCCCACACTCCAAAAGTTGTCCAATAAATTACTCAGAAATCATGTGCAAAGATTAAAATATATTTGCAAAGCTTCTCACAGGAGTATCAACACTAGAGATCCAAATACAACACGACCGCTATCATACTCTCAAAATACATCACAATATTATAGTCATAATACAATGCCCTCATAAAATAGGGTTACCTTCTAGGGAAAGACAAGCCAACAAAATATCTACCATTAGATTTGAAACCTAATAATGAATGGTTCAGATTTACAATATATCATTAATTTAATGTATGTCGGTCACTTAAGAGTTTTTGTTAACAAAAAAATGTTAACATTAACATGCATCCCACTCCTCCCCTCCACCCCGTGCTCCAATTGTATATTACACTTATTGGTGTAACTAGGATATATATATATATTAAATACATCCTATCAACAATAAACCTTATATAATTGCAAGGTTGAGACACATTTTCCCCAAAAATATCCCACTTGTTGAACACATTGCAAGAGCAACGAGAGGGAGTAAACATCGTCTCTTAATTGCTAGGGGCCGAAAGTCCCATAGTCTTTGAACACCATATGAACTTCTCTATGCTTATAGGCTTAGTTAAAGAATCAACAACATTCATCAAAGTCTCTACCTTAACCAACTTCACCCTACCATCTTTGACCATATCTCTAAAAAAATGATATTGTACATTAATGTGCTTGGTCCTGGCATGAAATGTCGGATTCCTAGCTAGAGAAATCACACTCTGACTATCCCAATAAACTGTCATTGCACCTTGTTTTATTCCAATATCTGAACACGGTGTCTTAAGCCAAATGGATCATTTACAAGCATGAGTAGTTACCATATACTCACCTTTAGTAGTGGAAAAAGCAACCATAGCTTATCGCTTACTCATCCAACTAATTACACTACCAAATAAAGTAAACACATAAGCACTGGTGGATCATCTGCTATCAATATCACCTGCCCAATCTAAATCCACATAACCATGAATATCAAGGGAAATATCATCTTCATTCAAATTACTATGATAACACAAGGAATACTTTGAGGTATCACATAAATATTTGTAGACTCTCTTAACTGCATCCCAATGAACTCTACCATGATTAGACATATATTTGGAAAGAACTCCCACTACTTGGGCAATGTCTAGTCTAGTACAAACCATAGCATACATCAAACTTTCAACTACACTCTGGTAAGGTACTCCACTCATGTCTTCTATCTTTGATGGAGATGTTGGACAATTTGAAATAGATAACTTTGTCCAACTAATGGATACCTTTCTCCTCATGTCTTCAAAAAGAAAAGAACCCACCACATCTTCAATCTTTGAAATAACAATACTCCTAATAGCCAACAAGAGAATCCCATGAATCAAGAAAATATCAAAGCAATATTTGATATTTCTCCTCATCCATTTTGCCACTAATTGATGTCAATTGAGCCACCAACATGTTAAATTCTTCTAGGTGGTCTGTGATTCATCCACTCTCTTCCATTCTTAAGGAATATAATTTCTTCCTCAAGAAAATCTTGTTCACTAAGGATTTGGCTTGATACATCTCACCAAGATTCTTCCACAGTTTCTCTATAGAGGTCTCTTCATGGACATTAATTAAAATAGAGTCTGCCAAGCACAATCTAATTAAAACCCCAGCTTTACGGTCCATACCATCATATTGAGTAGCCAAAGTAGGATTTGTAGGTCTTGAAACTTTTGTATCAACAAAATCCCATCGACCTCAATCTATCAACAAATCCTCCATCTTTAGCTTCCACATCTCAAAATTATTTCCATAATATTTATCTACATCTATTCTCCCTGATGAGCTTGCCATCTAAAAATTCCTGCAACAAGATCACAAAGTGTCCTCTACACAAGCTCCCACTCAAAGTTGGATTAGTTCAAAAAACCTAACTATCAACAACTAAAACCAAAGGTGATCAAGCTCTGATACCACCTGTAAGGAAGCTAAGGTAGCAAAACAACTTCCTACACTATTCTTAAGAGGAGAATAATGCAAAACTTTAGAAATCTTTTCAACGGTTACAAAAACTTAAACATAAATATCATGCATACCACAACAAATTGATTTACGTGGGGAAAACTCTTTTGGGAGAAAAACCCCACACTCCAAAAACTGCCCAATAAATTACTCAAAAATCACAAAGATTACAATATACTTGCAAAGAAAGTTTCTCACAGAATACAAGGCCATTATTAGACTCAATACTGTAGTCGTAATACAAGGCCCTCATAAAATGGGGTTACCTTCTAGGGAAAGACAAGCCAACAAAATATCTACCATTAGATCTGAAACCTAATAATGAATGGTCCAAATTTACAATATATTATTAATTTAATGTATTTCGACCATTTAAGAGTTTTTCTTAACAAAAAACATTAACAATAACACACATTCAGGATTCTTTCCCTTCACCCCATGCTCCCATTGTATATTACACTTATCGGTGTAACTAGGATATATAGACACACACACAGACATAGACACACACACAGACACACACACACACATATATATATTAAATACATCCTATCAACAATAAACCTTATATAATTGCAAGGTTGAGACACATTTTCCCAACAATTGACAACACATGATATTTGACATCAATGAAAACAAGTTTCTAACAAAAATATCCCACCTATTTAGGCTTGGATTTACAAGCCTAAGGTTTGAACATCCCTTTTGGCTCTTGAATTCATGTTTTCTATATGAAATAAAAAAATTGAACTTTAGCCTCATCAAATTTATACATTCTACAATAAAATTTTATGAAACCACCACCAAAATAATGAACTATTGCTTAACTTTCTAGCCATATTTTTTTTTAATATTTTGAATAAGTCAAGGTATGGAAACATGTGGTGGCATCTAACTCCACATGTTTTCCATACCATATGAGTTTGACACATGGTGGTTTTTTATCCACACAAATATAGCTAGTAGTAGTTTACCTCAACATAAATACTAGCATTATACACATTGTACAATAAGAAAAAAGCCCTTAGTTCACATCAATTGGTAGCTCTGAACTCTAGTCCAATAGTTCATCACTCTATCTTGATCACTTGGTTACTTCCATTTGCATGGTTTATGCATTTAATACTTTTCTCTTGTAGTCTACACAAATTTGAAAATATGTGCATACCCTTTTCTAATCACAAGAATTCTCATTCTTAAACTTTCTTGTATAACACATCATTATACTTCACCTCAACTTCACATGTTATGAAATTGTTGCCACAATAGTGGTTTACAATTTCTGGGAGGAATTGATTTTTGCTGAAATCACATATTTTTAGAAAATATAATAATTTAAGCCTTGAAAATTTTGATTTAAATAATTCCAATTGAAGAGGGTTTGATCAAACTACCTTAAATCAAAACCCCTTGGATAGAACCCCACTAGTTTTAAACCATAACTATAACAGAGTCTCCTTTACACCTATCAAAATGCTGATAAAAAACCACTTTTGATTTACCCTTTGGGGGATCAAATGGATTCATTTAAAATTTATTTTTTTCAATTATGTAGTCCTTATTATAAGCTTCCCAAAAAGCATAATTTTAAATAAATTTAATTTGATTATTATATTTATTTTTTTATTTCTTGTGAATATCGATTTTTCACCGAAAATCAAGCTCTTTGTTATGCACATGTGGAAAAATAGTAGATTATTAAAAAAATAAATAAAAAATATTAGTGCACTAGATATTAAAGTCCTTTATCCAACAAAGAAAAAAAAATGAATTTCGATACATACAAAAAAGCTACGCTATACGGTCGCTATGTCGAATTATAATTGGTTTGAATTCAAAAATTGATTAAAGAAAAAATATTCAATAAAAATATCTAACCAAGTGGAAGCACTAGATATCAGATTTGCAAATCTAAATTCGAAAGAATTATAATTTTATCCTTCATAGAAAAAAGTTATGCATTATACGGTGAGCATCACTTTTAAAAATGTTGAAAAAAACTAGTTTTCGAGGGAGATGGAAAAGAAGTGCAATCTGATTCCAAAAATTTTGAAAAAATATATTTAGAATCTATAGAAAAAATTTCACGAAACTCTAGTTTGCATCATCTTCAAATTCCTCATGGTTTAGCTGCTATAGGTGCCTGAAAGTGAATATTTAGTTAAAAAAAAATATTTCAATGTCCAGTTTGGCCAAAAATTGTAAACCACTATTGTGGGATCATATAAGTATCAATTCTACTACATCTGTCTATCTAAATGTGTCATGATTTTTTGCATCTTGTCTAACTAGTTCCATTATGGGTTCTATAATTCATATTACTATTTGAATGAATTGCATTGCTTAGATAGTTTGTGAATGATACTCCAATTGTCCTCATAGGAAAGAATTGGATAATTGGTAAAGACTTTTTGATTAGAGGAATTCTCATCTTCTCTTTATTTTCTACATAAAACATCATTTTATTTAACCCTATTCTCACATATGAATAGACATAAAAAATCTACTATTTAATCTTTGTATGAATAGGTTGCAGGTTTCTCCACCTTATCTAACATGTTTCATTGCACATTCTATAATTCATAGTGTATACCCTGATATTTGCACTTCTCTAAATGAGCAAAACAACTAAGAGATATGAAAAAAAAATATCAAGGACACCTCAAGATTAGCCAAAAGAGAGTGACAAAACACTAAAGAAAGTAGATAGCACAAGACAAATAGTTTTACCTTCCTTTGTAGTTGATACTCCTTTGATTGGCCCTTGCTTAAGATAGGATGTGTGCTCCTTGATGGCTCTATTGAAGATCTTTGCTATGTACTTGGATGCAAATGCAAGTGGATGTGATTGAAAATTGGATGAGTGCACAAAATGGCAGCATGTAGTTGCAAATTGACTAAGTGTTGAGAAAGAAAATTGGCAGCATAAGGTTGCTCCCAATGAAAAAGTTCTTCCCCAAAAATGCCCTTGAGGAGGGGGGATTTATAGAGGAACTTGAATTCTCTAGAGAATTCAAGGGTCAAGATTGATCCAACAAGGTCAAGATGAAGGGCTATGGTGGGTTGAGAACCCACAAGCCCTCACATCTTGACATGTGGATGATGAAGTGGATAAAGGGATATGAGGTGGAGATGAGTTGTCAAGAAGGTACATGAGGTAGAAAATGACATGCACCTTGGGGGATGAGAGGATTTCCACAAAAAAGGATTTCTTGTCCCCAAGTGGGAGTGAAAGGGACGTTTGAGGAATTTTAGAATTCCTCAAAAATCTACATGAGAAAAGGAAAGGTGGTTGGGAGGATAAATGTGAATTAAATTCACATTCCTAGAATGATCTAGAGGGTAAAAGGTGGGCTCCAAAAAGGTGGGACTTGGTCACATGTGGAGATTGTGACAAGTCCAAGGTTGGTCACATGTGAAGATTGTGACAAGTCCAAGGTTCTAGAAGCCTTGAGGATGGAATGTGAATTAAAAATTCACATATAAAGGAGGGGAATCTAGAAGAATAAAAAGGAATTAAAAATTCCTTTGGAGAATGATTAGGCTTAATTAATCAAGAATTAGAGGATAATTAGGGCTAATTAGGATTAAAAGCCAACTTGCAAAAGTTGGAGGATGTGACACATCCTAATCAAGGATTAGGCATGTGCACATCCTTAATGAAGAGATTAGGAAATGGATTAGGATTAGATGAAAATGACATGTGAGGAATTAAATAAATGTAATATTTATTTAATTTATTTGATGAAAAGAGGATTAAGGAGGGTAAGGTATTAATTAAATACCTTAGAGATTTGGCAGAATTAAAGATATTAATTAAATAATAGTAATATTACTTAATTAACCTCGGATAAGAGGATGTTTAGATGAAAAGTGAAAAATTTGGATAAATTAATTGTCCAAATTTGGATGTCTACATTTTGCCCCTCTTTGAGATGGTGTTACGAAGTAGCATCACTTCAAAGAATATTAAAACATATAACCTAAAAGAAGATGGTTAGATTGGGAAAGATGCCCCAGTCATTCAAAGGAGTGACTAGGAAGGGAAAAATAAAATGATGAAAATTAGGGATGAAGGATGCCCCCTCGAGAGGACATGCAGATTGAAGAGAACACGCGTGTGCTCTCGAAATGGATGAGATGATGCAAGGTGAGATGAAGAAGATGATGCAAAGTGATGGGTAAGAGAGTAAGTGATATGGAGATGGATGAAGCACAAATGGATTTGAGGACAAAAGGATGTTTCCAAGGTACAAGCCAAAATGGGTTGATGATGGATGGAGTGTTGTCAATGAGGGAATTAAGGATCCCAAAACAACACGAGGATAGGGAAGGATACATCCCACTGAGTGGTATTGATGAGGGAAGGATACATCCCAAAAACACCACTAAAGGATAGGGAAGAATACCTCCCGATGATGATGATGAAAGTGTTGTTGATGAGGGAAGGATACATCCCAAAACAACACCAAAGGATAGGGAGGAATACCTCCCGATGATGATGATGAAAGTGTTGTTGATGAGGGAAGGATACATCCCAAAACACCACTAAAGGATAGGGAGGAATACCTCCCGATGATGATGAAAGTGTTGTTGATGAGGGAAGGATACATCCCAAATCAACACCAAAGGGATAGGGAATGATAATAAGGGATGATGATGATGGGTCAAGGCCAATAATGAGACTGGGGACAAGACCAAGGATATGATTAGATGAGTCAGGCTAAATGGAATGGATGGGGATAGGATGGAGATGTGATAAGGATGAAGGATGAATGGATGGGGGGATATATGCAAGACGATGGAATGGAGAATGAAATGCAATCCTAATGCAATTTGCCATCTTCGGAGCACTGATTTTTGCTATAGCATAAGACACCAAGTGTCAGGGTATGTGGAACCAAGGCAGATTTGTGTCAAATGCAGAAAACACACACAAACAAGAAGGCTATCCCAACACCCCAAGGTCAAAAAGACCTTGGTCGGGCCAGGTATTGAGATAACCACAAGCACAAAAGGATGCCCCAACATAACACAGGACCTCGGGGATCTTGGTGGGTACTATGTGGGACAACCAAGAAGACACAATCAAACAAAATATCAAGATATGCCCCTATGTGGACTAGTCAAAACACACCATGATATAATAGATCAAGGCGACTGTGACAAGTGATGATAGGGGGCTCAAATGATAAACAAAATCCAAAAGCATCAAAAGATCGCAATCAATTTCAAATGTCCTTTGCCATAGGATCAAGGGGATGGATGGGATTGATGAGGTCTGTTAGGAAGGATGCATCCTGTTGAGACCGATGATGGATACTAAGCTAAAAGATCGATATGACATGGGATGTTCAAAATCAATTGGATTTCATGATACAAGTGGATCTCATTTGTGAAGAACTGGCTAGATAAGGGCATAGCTTGATGACACGACACACGGGAGACAAGACATGAGACTGACACAACCTAAAGACCTAGGGGCTCGGGGGCCGATCAAAGATTAGCCTTGCCTAATGGAAGCCAGAGCCCTCAGGCTCGATAAAAGGTCGACGACCAATCTTGATGGAGATTTTGATGGATGACCAAGATAGGGATGGAGAACAGAGAAAAGTGGACAAGATAGATCGATGATGGAACCCCTGTAATGGATCAAATGATCGAATCTTACCTAATGCGGGAAGCACAAAGCAACGTGACCGGACAAGAGGCCACAACGGATCATGATGGGAGATTTTGATGGATGACCAAGATAGGATGGTATTAGAGAAAAAGTAGACAATATAGATCGATGATGGATGGAACTCGGGGCGGATCAAATGATCGACCTTTGCCTACATGAAAGCCGTGAGGGGAAACGGATAAGTGATGGATGAAAGATGACAGATAACCTCTAGATAAGGGGTTAAAAATGACTGAACTCCAATAACGACCGAACAAGATAGAATCCGCTGGATTGGATTGGATTGGAGGATAGTGACTATATAAAGCTCAGGGATGGGATAGTTATCCAAATCATCAAAGATGAAGTGGGCGAATGACATGCCAGATAGATGAATGATGAAGTGACAAACAATAAGATAGAAAAGATGTGCAAAAGAAGCAGAAGTGATGATGATAAGATAGATGACATTGGATTGCATGGGGAAAAGCCTATAGCTAGATACCAATGACAAGGGATTATGAGATGAGATGAGGGGAGAGGATGGGGGGAGGAAAAGGATTGTTTGGATGGATTAGATAGAGGGATAAGGATTTGGATGATGAAAAGATGACCAGATGGATAGATGACTGATTCTTGGAACTAGAAGGTGAAGGATGGGAACAGGTAGAAGAGCACTCATAATGAGTAAACGATTGATCAAGATTATGGAATGAGAGTTTGAAATGATAGAAGGAGGTTTGATGAATGGGTGAATGGATTTATTAGAATAGATGAATAGGAAAAAATTGAAGAAGATGGAGGGATCTTAAGACTTTGTTCGGTATCCAAAGACATTGACTGTAGATGGATGAAAGCTCAGATTAGGGGTTTGGTTAAGCTCAGATTGGGATAAGATTAAAGCTCAGATGAGGATTGGATTGAAGACTAGAATGATTGAAGGATATGATTGGATTGATTCTACACCGAATTTCGGGGCTTAAAGGGCGTAAGGTGTTGACAAGCAAATTTTTCCAAATTTGGCAATTTTCAAAAATTATCAAATTTTTCCATTTTAGGAAACTTCATGGTCATATGTTTGAGAGTCCCAATTTTTTCCAAGAAATACCCATTGGGGAGATAGGATGAATTGCCAACTAACATCCCAGATTTGAGATATGCATTTCGAGTTATAAGCGAAAACAATTTTTCAAAATGTTCGAAAAAAACACTAAATTGGGATTTTGAGGGTCAAGATGAAACTTTCAGGCCCCGAAAATGGGTCAAAACGGGTTCAAATGACTTTTCAAGAAACCAATTGGAAATCCACTCTTTATCGCGTAACGCAACTCCCCGTCAAATTTCAGCTCAAACGGACACCCGAGTAAAAAGTTATGGCCTCCGGAAGTTTCGGTGTAAAAATCAATCAAAATCAAAT
>VDFB02017427.1:0-11821 GCA_007258455.2 Sequoia sempervirens
AATCTTAACTTCTTGATTTTTTGAAAATCTTTATTTCTTTAATTAATTTTCTCTTTTATTCTCCATCGTCGATCTGATTATCTGAGATATTATCTTGACCGTTCGATTAATTATTTTGCCCTAATCCTAATTAGGGATTCTCAGATTTAATCTGGACCACTCATTTTAGGTTCTCATCATCAATTAATCTCGTCCGTCTGTTCAAAATGACATTTTCTATAAAATGTCATTTTCCTCTCACTTTTTGATTACACACATACACGCTGACATTTTACATAGGCACACTACATTTTAGGCATTTTGCACACTTAGATTTCATAGCAATTTCAACACTTATTATCTTTGTTTGATCAAATCTTAGCATATTTAGGCATTATCAATCATGGTCATAGGCATAGTCATTAGGCATATTTAAAATCCTTCAAAGCTTGGTGTAGGACTTAGACATTTGCAGATTGCTCACACGATGAATCTGAGGGCAACATCATCCAACAAGCAAGAAGGTATTACAAAAGTGAATCATGGAGGTATCGGCGATCAGGTATAATCGTTTTGTGTTTTACTTCCTTTGTGTTTTGTAAGATCTTTGGGTTTCATTGTCATTTATTGATTTGTTGCTAACAACTTGAATCGAACCTAAAAGAAATCCCTTGATTGGAGGTTTTGCGATTGATATGAGCAATCCAACATTAGACGAACACACTCCAATACATGATGGGAACCTCTATTTTTGTTGAATTCAATTTGGTAATTGTAGGATTTCCTTTTATGTTTTCAATAGCTTAGAAAAATTTTCATAAGTATAGGATTAGATCTTAGATTAGTGCTCTTGATCTTAGATTAGATTCTGATTTCAATTGCATTTCTCTTTTTTAGCATCTATGATTTTCCCCCTCACACAAACTTAATAACATTTAAATTTTGGGGTATCATTGAATGTCAGTTGTAAATCATAAAAATTGAGGTATGAAGTAATAGGTATTGGCTTTGGTGTGAATTTAATGAGTAATTGGTATAAAATTGGCATGGAGGGTAAAAGTACAAACATGTGCCATACTTGTACAAAGGAATCAGCCAACACAAATAAAAAATTTCAACTTTGACCGTATAAAAGTTATCTTTATGTTTTAAATTTTAAAATGATGTAAACTAATGAAATGTAGAAATCTTGATGAAGTTTATTCTTGTAATTTTTCAATTTTTTAAAAAATTGTTTTGATATTTTATTATAAATTTAAGATCAGATTTTAAATTGCAAGAAATTTCAAGAAAAAGTGACATTAAATTGACATCAATAAAAAAATAGAAAAAAAATATTTTTCCCTTTTTTTCCAAACAAATAACTTCAATATCTAGTGCATGAAAAATAAAATAAATTTTTTGATGTATATTTTCCTCATAATAATAGGTTAAAGTCAAACGTGTAAGACCTCATCTATTGTGGTCTTGTTGATCATGTTAGTCATTGATGGTTTATGTCCTATAGTTTATGTTCTTTTATGTTAGCTAATGCACATGAGTGATGGTTGTTGCTATACCATGAAGATGTTCATATTCTTGATTAATCCTATCAAATGGTTGTGATTTCTTGTGATAGTCAGGTGAGTTTCACTCCTTGTCTATGTAAGTATGCAATGATCAAGATGCTTAGTTATTGGTAATATTATTATGCATGTTAAGTGGATTACATTATGTTAGGTGATTACATACCATAGGTGTGAGTAGGTGTGATTATAAAGATGATTATTCATATTCAATGTTTACCTAGATTAGTATGCATTATAAGTTAAATAGACTATTGGGGTGATCCTACAATAGTGGTTTACAATTTTAACCAATTTGGACACTAAAATAATTTTTAACTAAATCTTCACTTTTGAGGAACCTATGGTGGCTAAACCATAAGAGTTTGAAGATGATGTAAACTAGAGTTTGTGAAATTTTGTCTATATATTCTAAATATATTTTTCAAAATTTTTGGAATTAGATTGCACTTATTTTTCCATCTCCTGAAACTAGTTTTTGAAAACAACATTTTAAAAGTGGCAGCTTAGGTATAACACATAACTTTTCTCCATGAAGGATAAAATTCTAATTCTTTAAAATTTAGATTTTTAACTCAATATCTAGTGCTTCCACTTGGTTAGATAGTTTTTATTGAATATTTTTTCTTTAATCAGTTTCAAAGTCAAACTAATTAAAATTCAGACATACAGTATAACCGCGTAACTTTTTTGTATGTATCAAAATTCAATTTTATTTTTGGTTGGATCGGGACTTCATTATCGAATTGAACTCATATTTTTTTCAATTTTTTTTTTTGATAATCTATTATTTTTCCACATGTGCAGAACAAAGAGCTTGATTTTTGGTGAAAACCTACATTCACAAGAAATAAAAAATAAATATAATAATCAAATTAAATTTTATTTAAAATTATACTTTTTGGGAAGCTTATAATAGGGACTACATACTTTAAAAAAAATAAATTTAAATGAATTCATTTGATCCCCCAAAAGGTAAATCAAAAGTGTTTTTTATCAACATTTTGATAGGTGTAAAGGAGACTTCGTTATAGGTATGGTTTAAAACTAGTGGGGTTCTATCAAGGGGGTTTGATCTAAGGTGGTTTGATAAACCATCTTCAATTGTAATTCTTTAAATAAAAATTTCAAGGCTTGAATCATTATATTTTCTAAAATATGTGATTTGAAGCAAAAAATCAAAATCTCCTAGAAATTGTAAACCACTATTGTGCGTACACCCATTGACATAAGTGGTGATATTTTGATAACAAATAGTATTCAATCAATTGTTGTTTGACTCTAATAGGTAGCATGTGAGGAGAGTGTGTTAAATTATATGTTACTTGTGTAGATTAGTGGATTTAAATTTCTAGTTGATTATTATTCTTGGAATTATGTTTTTCATATACCATTTTTTTTAATTATTATTAATCATGAGTAATACTGGCACTCTTTTCTAGTTGAGTGAATAGGTAAAAATTGTCCAATGATAATCAAGGGGTCACGTAGCTACTTCTGTTATTAATCCTTGTGAATTTTTGGTCTTGTCAAGGACATGTAATTTAACCTTGTGGTAGGGGTTGTGTGTACGTGAGAGTTTGTTTCATTAGCCCCTTGAATCACCTTGTTTATATTATCATTTATTTTATGTTTTATGAAGTCCTTGTGAGGTCTCAATTGTTTAAAAAGTTCCCTAGGTGGTAGGTTTATGGGTTAGGGGTCTTTTCATCCCATAAAACCTCTTTAACAAAGCCTTTTAAGCCCACTCTAATTACCCACTTATGAAAAGTGGCAAAAATTGGAGTTGGTTGGGTGGTTGGGAAGTTATGGCAAGGTGGTTGCCTTTTTCATTTCTATTTATTCTTTCTCCTTAAATGGAGAAGGGGCTTCTTCTCTCTTTTTGCTTTTTTGGCTTTACTCTTGTTTTTTTGGATGCTCTTTCATTTTGTAGGTGAACTCTTAGTGAAGAATGGAGGGAAGGGGCTTGAGGAGGAGAGGCTTCAACATGATGGATAGTAATCTTTTGGTAAGATATTTCCTTCGTAGATCTTTGTTGATGAGTAAATGAATTTTTGTGGTGCTTTTAATTCATTTAAGAAAATCTATGTTGAATTCCTTGTACTTTTGGTTGAGTTGTGTGTTGGGATTTTCTTGTTTTGTGAATATAAATGGTTGTAATGTGCAAATGGTTATGTTATAATTGTTGAGTATTCCAAGTGAATATTGATTATGTGTCTGTGTTTGGGAAGAGCTATGTGACCCTTAGAGGTCGGGGGTGGATTGAATTTCAATCCTATGGTTGGGAGGAGAGCCTTTTGGGCAAGATTGTTTTTTTTTTTTTTTTGTGTTGTTTCCTTCTTTTTAGGTGCTTGGGTTATGAATATTATCTTAGAGTGTTCAACCTATGGTTCTTAAGGATTATACATGTGGGTTTTATGAGATCCTTAAAGTACAAATACTGTGGGGATGTCTTGTTCTTTGGGTGTATTTTATTTTATTTGTAAAGGCAAGCAAATTGCAAGGTAGTTGTTGTTCATAAGATAAGTCAATAAAATAAAATAGAAAAAAATAAAGTGTTCATGAGAAATGTTGTGCATAGGATGTAGTTGTGTAAGTATTCAAGAAAGGAAGTTTTCTTTTCTCATTCTATGTTGCAACATACCTTCTAAAAATAAATAAATAGAGGGATGTGCTTCCAATGCGAGTAGTATACTTAACATATATTTTTCTAGAGATAATAGACAATATACACATTTGGATGTCAATTCAAAAAAATTTAAAAAAAAGTTACCAAATAAATGAGTTGGAAGTAGTTAAAATCTTAGTTATCCTTCCTCAAAAAAAAGTGATAAGATAAGCAAGCATATGTGGTTTCTTTTTTACTTTCCCTAGTATAAAAGAACCTTGGTAAAAGATTTTCTAACTTTATTAAATCAAGCAATAGATTAAAAATTTACTCTTGAATGTACAAAAAATGTATACGAAATACAAAAAAGGAGATGTATAATTACAAAATATGTTATACAATATGAAAATATATATGAAAATGTAAATGCATATATAAACTAAATGTATATATATAAGTTTATATACATAAACATAGTATAAATTAAAATTTGTGTGTAGTAGGTATTGCATGAAATTAAAATCAAAATTAAATTTGTCATACTTAATAAATAAGTCCATCTAAATAAATTCCCATAGTTTTAAAATAAGGGAAAATACTTTAAAAATTTATTGCATCGAATGGGGCCAACCCCCATGGTTAATGTGGTCGGCCCTCATGGGCCGCCCCACCACTAGGGGGTTGGACAAGTGCCCCTTGGTCGTAAATTTGAGGGGTTACAACTCATGGGGGTCGCTTTCCCCATAACCCTCCCCTCTAAAGTAATCTTTGTTGTAATCATTAAAGGTAAAAACATATGTATTCTTAATACTTTTGTGTGTCCGACAACTCAAAAAAAACACAGTCAACATGCTTTGTGGGTCTGCATAAATAGTCTAAAGAAAAGAACTTTTGCATTTAAAGGAATTATGTAAAGATATATATATTTATGCACGTTCAATTCATTATGCAACAGATAAACGAAAACATTGAGTATCTTCCTTCGATCTCTAATCTGTAAATAATGCATGCCATGGTTTAGCCGATAGGCTATATTTTGTGCTAGCTTCCAGTCGAGAAGTTGTCTCATGCCGGACGGAAAAAATTGCCAGAAAATAGGACGGGTAAAAACAATGTTTATCTCTTTGCAAGACGACTTGTTGTCAACCGCATACCTGTCTGTCAGTAAACTGTGTTGGTTTTCCGTCCATGTTGACACTGAATATTAAGGGTGATAGGGTTGAGGGAGAGGTGTGTAAATTATGAAAGATATATTATCTTATGAAAATCCTCTCCATGATCTAGATGTCTTTATGAATAATTAAAGTTTTAGGGCTAGCAAAATAGATCTTTGGGCTACATTTAGTAGCTTTTTGTTTTTGATCAATTGACTATTACAATAGTTATAAAATATTCTCGAATTCTTTTGAAATGGTTTTCTATAATAGCATATGGGATCTCATTGAGTAGTTATTGATTATTAAAGTGTGTCTAGTTGTATGAAGTTTCTTGAGTCTTTTATTTGCATCTAGATGAAATTGAAACTAGACTAATAAGATCTTATATGTGTTTATAGTTCTTTATTTTAGATTCAAATAAACCTTTCTCCCCCATTTTCTTGACTCTATCTCTTAATAAAATAGGCACCAACTACAAATGGTTGAATAATCAACTTCTTAACTAAAATATCCTCCTTGTTCCTTGGTAGATTAGTATAGGTTAGGTTCTAATTGTCTAGATAATTCATTACTATATACTTCTATTAAACCTTATGAGAAATTATTCTTGATAGATCTTTGAAGAGTTATGCATGTTGGTTTTTCAAGTTGCGCATGAAATAAGAAAAAACAAACGCAATTCATCTTGAAAGATACAAATCAAGTTTACATATTTACATTCATGTGTAATCTAATCTACTATAAAACAGATATTTAGGTCTATAAGAAAAGTAAGCCAATGTAAGGAGTATTTAGTGACAAATAATTAGAATACCTTTCTTAATCTAGAAGGGTTAGAAGTGTAGAAAAGTTACCCATTCTTTTCAATTAGCCCACAACTACATACAACTTGATAATGAGCCTTGTCCTATCAATTTAAGTTTTGACTTGTCCTACTCAAGTTTGGATTGGATTGCTAGTGTATTCTCTAAAAAAAATTGATACAATTTAGAGCACAACACTAACTTTGTTAGATATATAGTACACATATTTATATAATATATATGTTAGGTAAATAATATAGTATAGTAGTATAAATAAATAAGTGTTACTGAGTAAAAACTAGTTGTCGATATTTTTTGCTTAGTCGGTTAGGTGTGATTATTTCTGAGAATAAAATTTAAGTAAATAAATAGGTTAAGTATATAAATAAACACCTTAGCAGGTTGGTTAGTATTATAAACAAATTTAAGTGTCAGTGAATAAAAGTTAGTTATTAAAAAAAAAAAATTAGTTGGGTGTGATAGTTCAGAAGAATTGATGACTCTATAAAGAAAATACAATCAAATGTAATATAATCACTTCTAATCACCCTAGATAAATTATATTATATTTTCTCTACAATAATCATATAAAACTCTCACCCTATCAATAGATTGATGACATCTTAAATGACCTATTGGAAAATAAATTTGCTCAAGGCAAGCAAAGCAATAAATTGGAAATCCCTTAACTAGAAACAAAACGAGGGCTTTAAACAAGAATTATTCTAAATTAGCTGACACAAATTCAAAGAGACAATTTTAAAAGAGTTTTATGTATGAAGCAAAAGCTAGAATAATTTAAAATTATTGGCACTTGAAATAGCTCCCTAAATGAAAATAGAAATAAATCCTTTGTAAGGTTTCAAATTCCTACAAGCTTAAATCCTTGGGCTTCCAAAGCATGTCTCACACTCAAGCATTGTGAATTACTCTAAGTTGGTATGACCAGCATAGCATCTAGTCATATAATATTCATGCTAGCAAGATATAGAATGAACATAAATGATAAACTATAACTAATTTGTGAATAAACATTCCCCCATTGTAAACTTTGGGAATAATTATTCCCTCTCTTAGGTGCCATTCTCTTCATCATTTACAACCTTAACGATATAAAATATCAGTCGAGGTCAATATTTAAAGCATTAATTCACTCTAAGATCAAGATTAATAGCAAAATAATGTTTGAAACACTAGAATATCTCAAAAAAATGACCCAACATTATAAAGCTATCCTACTAACCTAAATTCATACATAATCTAAAACCTTAAATTTTCATAATAGAGAACTTCCTCCAAGGTCCTATGGTTGAGCTTTTCTGCTAACTTAAAACAATTTGAAATTATATATCTATAAACAAACAACCAAACTCTCTAAATGGAGAGTGAAGAACAACCACTACTTATATAAATCTAGCACCTCACATTCTAAAAATACATAAGCGATATTCATTTAGTAAAAAAATACACAAAATATTAAGCATAAAATCTCATCAAATTACACAAAAAATCAAAACAGTCCTTGAAGAAAATTGAAATTATCACTTCATGGGCTATTACCATACATAAATATCAAGGGCTAACCCTAAAAAAGGAAACAATTGATATTGGAAAAGTTGAAAGACAAGGGTTGAGTTTTACAACTATGTCTAGGCTCAAATCAATAAACGATCTTTGAATAGAACCGCCATTCTCCTTTGACCACTATTCTTGAATGAAAATAAACCCTTATACCATTATTAGAAAGAGGGAGGAAGATTTGCTACATTGTATCTCATTATAATGACATCAGGTACACAATTGTTAATGCAACCTTCTATACTAAGACTTTCAATATATTTTTTGTTTTTGTATTAATTTCATATGGTTTACCCAACAACAAAAAATACTAACATAGCACAATCACTATTTCCATGATGTACAAGTTCATGCTTCATATTCATTCATTTCTACATCGAGCAATTTTCCCACTCTATCAACATTCCATTATGTTGCATATAAATCCTTTGATTCACATCTACTTCCTTCATACATTATGTTTATCTTTTTTTGTAACACTAATCATACATTTTATACTACAAGGTGTTTACTTATGTTTTCCAATTTGCAGGCACAAAATAACTATTAAATATAATGTTTTTAAGCTCCTCATCAACAAGCTTTGTCAATCAATGAGTGTTGTTATCTATATGAGATTCAATACTTCATTTGATGCTATTGTAATACAATTAGGAAAGATAACTCGCTTTATTGATTTACTTGATTCGTTTAATTTCAATTGCTCCACTCAATATTGCTTAGGAACTTTTTGTAGATTAATGTCCAACTTCCCAAACATTCCACATTTCACCCAACAGAAAAGCACATGTTTATGAGAGTTGTTACATGTTTATGACATACTATCTGGACCTTCTCCACCTAGATATAGTGAAGGGTATATGATATCGAGTGCTTGAAAGAAATGAATTAGTTCATTTGGGATCTAAGTTCCCACAAAAGCATAGCTCCTAAAATTTCCACAGGGATTGCTAAAATTTTACACTTATGGGGCCTCATAAGCTAATGTACATCTTATATTCTCAATAAAAAAGTTGATAAATTTTGACTACTTTCATCTTTTGTAGTAGAAAAATAAAGAAGGCATCCTTCTCCGAGGAAGAATAAGCTTTGAAATTTCTTGTAAAGAATCGAATTGGTTACCACTACTAATCTAAGTTTGAATATAATCCTATATGCTATGTTATTACTATTCCTTTCAATTATCAGTTTGCAAAATTTTGTGAATCTGTATATCACTGCTATTAAATCATAATTAAGCCCACCTATTCCTCAATTTGATCACTTTCTATGGACTAATAGGCTATTGGTCAACCTCTGTATCATAGAACAACATACTCAAACCCTTTGGTAAATTATTTTCTAGAGTATTGTTTTAGTCTCTACTATTGTCAAATTTAAACTTTATAGAATTATAAATAAACAAATGTTTCAATTACTGTTGATGTTGTAAATGCAATGGTTATCATGAAAATTTATATGCACTTCCCTTCATACATGTATGGTTTAAAAGACTCACAATGTAAAATACAGAAATCCTTAATAAAACACCTTCAAATTTCCAAGTAACTATATAATTTTGTCGGGGTATTCCTTGCACCTCCTTTGAGTGCAAGTGCTAGTCATTAAAAGAAACTTATCCATCTACCATGTGGTTTAGCCATGCAATAAGGCGGGGACATTATTGGATAGAATCAACTATATTTTCAAGCTGACTTTTGGCTTCCTGGCATTCAAACTTCTTTGTTATTATATCTATCCATTGAAATTATCAAATTGGGACTTTGTGAGGACTCGCCCCTCAAGGTAATCTGCCCTTATGAAGAGAATTAAAAAATATATAAATTTCTATGAATCATGAATGAATTTTGAAATAACCAGTCTATTTTTTGGGATATATATAGACCTCAATCTAAAATTTGAAGTGAAATAAATAAACTAAAACGATAATATTGATATCTAGTTTTTCTAGTATGTAATCAGATTTGGAGTAAAAATAAATAAAACATATATAATATAAATTGAATTTAAACACACTATGCAATGTGTTGTTGAACCTAAAAAGAATTTTGAAAGGAGTTTTAATGGAAAATTCTGAGACACATTGAATCTTGAGTTTGTTCAATAACAGAAATACAAACTTGAGAGAAGCATAAAAAAGGTGAGATGTAGGAAAAACCATATTTATAGAATTCTAAGTTAGTTTTGAATCGAATTGATCCTTCAAATCCTTTTAAATCTGCACTATACATGAGAGAAAATAAGAAATTTACTCAAGAAAATATTAATTCCACTATCTAACTAGTTTTCTTGCAAACCCAAAGGCAATAAAAGAGAAGAAGATATATTAAAAGAAACTTCAATTGGTTGAGTTGGTTTTTAATTAGAATATCAAAATTTGATAGTTTTCATTTGACATAAAATATTGTCTAATTTTTTTTATCATTTTCAGAAAACAAATTAGACCCTTTTGGAGAGGATTCTCTCTTCTTCTTTTTTTGATACGCAAGATGAGTATATATATATTAACAGAAAAAAAAAACTACAAACGTCTGCTAAGCAGGAATATCATATTTCATCCACAAAATTACAGCCAAAAAATTGCCAAACCAAAGAAATCCCACCCTCGGGAGTCCAAAATTATAGATAAATGCTAGGCCAAACCAGCCCCGCTACTAACACCGACCATACACTATGCAAAGAAAAATTGGCCATTTGAATGCCAATAACGCGAACAGATCGCCACCAAGCTTCACCCGAGATGACATGCAAACCCACAAAAATCAATGTGAAAAGCCCAAAACAAAGCCATACTCACAAAAAACTATTAGCCTTCACAAAGGCCTCAAAATCCTTTACCCAATCAATGCCACCCACTGCCATCAACCCAAAAAAATTCTTCAAATACTCCACGGCCACCGCCACTATCATCCGATGACACATAAGGGTCGATCCACGTAGGTCTAGAAGAAAAGGATAAATCTTCACAGCCTCATCAGTGCACCACAGAAGCTCCAGGTCGCAGGGTCGCAGGATACCCTTACCTTCACACACTACACGAAGAACCTCATGAACCCCCTCCACCAAATATTTCCTAAACAGCTTCACCAACAATTCCTTTGCCTTTTCCTTGGGAACTTGGATATCCAGGAGGGAATCCAAAAAACACGAAGAAACGTGCACATTATCCCTCCCATACTTCTTATTTTCCAAATACCTGGAGCCTAGAATCATCTTGACAGCCACGATGGTCAAAGGATCAATGTTGAGCAATATACACTTCAACCTTTGGTTTGTGATTTCCCTGAAGGAAGTCTGCCTCTCCTTTGACTGCAGAGAGATTGGAGTGTCCACCCCAAATCTCACCAACCCATCCACTAAAACTTCAATGATGAATTTTGAACGCCCTGCCATCAATGCCCATGCACTGACCGCACACAATTAAAAGGTGCTAATAGCCACCGCCCGCAATCAAAAAAAAAAGCCTTGAACAGGCCATAATGCAAACCATCAATAAGTACTAACACCATTCACAAGGTTGTCGTCACCTCAAGCAAATGGGACTCCTCCAAACGTGCTAAATGTCATTGTCATGGGGAGAAAATCCCACAGGCGATATATGCACTGAGTTCAAAGCATTGAAGGAGGTGCCAATGCTACCTCTAGCTAGCACCTGTACACCTTCAACAAGACCACCAGTTCCTACACTCGCTGGGATGGTCACCCCAAAAAAAACCACCTAACACCCCTCAGACCTACCACCATGGCAACAATGGCCACATCCCTTCTGACAACCTAGAGGGATGCCCACCCTACCACCCATGAGGATTCTCTCTTCTTGTGCACCATATATTTTTCAAATTTTTTTAATATGATTTAGTGTTTTTTTTTTAATTTCTAATCAACTTCATTTTTTGTTTTAATAACCTACTTGCATTATTTAAAAAAACATATTAAAACTAATCAAAATATCAAAAAAAATTATATATTTAGATCCTTGACTTTGAGCTCTACAAAACAGTATTTTTTATTTTTTTGAAAAAACCATTTTGATTGAAGAAATATCATGTTCAAGTGGAAGTTTCCAAAAAATTCTAAAAAAAGATGAAGTGGCTGCCAACAAGGATGCACATGGACAATTTTGGGTGAAAG
>VDFB02017428.1:0-20524 GCA_007258455.2 Sequoia sempervirens
TCTATTGAGCATCTCATGTTACACAACTATCACACTTGAAAACCTCATATAATTATATTATTAATACCTAGGGGATTATAGTCCACATTGGATCAAACTCCACTTGAGCTCACGTAGGAATATGAGACATTTTATTGCAAGAATAAGATGTATGAGGCCATGTGCCTAATTGTATATTATATTTCAAATAGCATGTTATTTCACGTTGAATCTTGTCATGCTCCTAATTAGATCTGGGATAAATACAAGTAGATATTTGGTAGTGAGTTTTGGGCACTACAGATTGAGGTAGAATTAACTACTCTTGTACTTGGTTCCTTTCCTTCTATTGAGGAATTTCTTGTAAAATTCAAATCACTCAAGTCACTTTTACAAGGTTATGGAAAGGATAATGATGAAAATTATTACATTTTTTAATCCTATTTAAGCTTAGAGAGACAATTTAGGTGCTCTCTTCTACTTTATATTCTATTATAGATGTATTGGATGATAATTTTATCATGCCTTATTTTGAGGTCTTTTGGGATCACTTGACATGTGAACATGCTTAGTTGGCATAATTGGATTCACTTTCTAGTTTGAAAACTCATGCATTGGTCACATAGTCATCCAAAGGGAAAAGAAAAAATATAAAAATCCTAACATAATCTACATCAAGTAGTGTGAATTCCTCCAAGCCAAAGTAGAAGTGAAAAAACACCAATCTGCTCCTAAAATGACAAATCTTCTAAGTTTGGTGAGTCTTCCTCCAAGGCAAAGAAGAAATAAAGAGAAACCTATAGTTATTTTGTGGAAAAGAGGGACATGCAAATTTACCAAATGTTAGAAGAGACTAGAAGCTTTAGAGGAAGCCACGTAGTAGCACACCATTTCATCCTCTAAGTCTTATTCCCTCATTATAGGAAAAGGCCATGCACTTTGTGTACAAGGTAAAGGTGAGAAATAGTATACTGGTTTATAATTTTTGGCCAAACTGGACACTGAACTGATTTTTTCTAACTAAATCTTCACATTCGGGCACCTATAGTGGCCAGTCTGTGAGGAATTTGAAGATGATGCAAACTAGTGATTTGTGAATGTTCCGGTGATTCTAAATATATTTTTTCAAAAAATTTAAATCATATTGCACTTCTTTTTCATCCTCTAAAAACTAGTTTTCCAAGAACATCGCTTTAAGGAGTGATGTCACCATATAACATACACATTTTCCATGAAGGATAAAATTTTTTCAGTTTAGATTTGTAAATCATAAGATTCTAGTGCTTCCAATTGTCCCATAGTGTTTATTGAATATTTTCCTTAATCAAGTTTCAAAGTCAAACCAATTATACCCGTATATAGGCGGACTATATAATACAATTTTTTTGTATGTATCGAATTCAATTTTTTTGGATCAAGGAATCAATATCTAGGTGCATCATATTTTCAATTTTTTAACTTTCTAGTCTTGCCACATGTAGAACCAGCTACTCTTTTGTGAAAACCCACATTCGTAAGTATATAGTCAAAAATAAATATAATAATTAATTAAATTTATTTAAATTATACTTTTGGGAAGCTATAATAAGGACTGTTATACTTACAAAAATAATTTTAATGAATTCATTTGATCCCTATAAAGGTAAATCAAAAGTGGTTTTTATCATTTGATGATGGGCAAAAGGACTTTGTTATAGGTATGGTTTAAAATTAATATGGTTCTATCCAAGGGTTTGATCTGGTGGTAGTTTGATCAAACTCTCTTCAATTGGAATGATTTAAATAGAACTTTTTAAGCTTAAATCATTATATTTTCTAAAAATATGCAATTTCAACAAAAAATAGAATCTCCTAGAAATTGTAAACCAGCTTTGTGGGATCACCCTAAATCTCTTGAGAAAATAATTGGACTATTGACTCCAAAATGTCAGATCACATGACTCATTCATCTAGTCTATTTGAGACTATTTTTTATAGTAGTACTTCTCATATTGTAGTGGATAACTCTTCTAGAATTCCATTTTTTTGGGTTAGGGACTGTGCACCTACAATTTTGAGTCTAATAGAGTAAACCAAAACAATATTAATCTACTCTACTCAAAACAAAAGAAACACTCATGATTAATCATAAGGTTAGTGAAGCATGATAGAAAGATGAAAATAAATCACCAAACTAGCACTTGTTGCATCAAAGAATGGGTGGTTGTGCTCATGGATGTTTTGGCGTGAGTGCTCTTGCGATAGAAACTAGGAGGAACCAATGAATGGATATGATTAAATGATGAAATCAATGGCTCATATTGGTTGAGATCCATGGAGAGATGTGGTCTTCATTTGGTTGAAGGGGATGGAGGGAGAGGAATTAATAGGAGAATCAATAGTGGAGATGCTCCCTAGAGGATGTGGATGGATGAGATGGAAAGGGTATTTGGGAGTACCCTTGAGGGATAGGCAAGTCCTTTGGCCCATGTGACATGGTACCAAGGTCGTATCACCTATACAAAGTCCCATGCCTCTGTACACAATCAATTCAATATATGCATTAGTAAATATTTATACTTTGTAACATGTAGTATGGTTTTGACTATTTATGAGTGTCATTGAAGATGGATAATGGTGCATTGATTAACATTATTTTTTCTCTCAAAGTTGATTACAAAGAGCTTCTTGTGTTTTCTAATTTTGTCAAGAAATCTTTAAATTTGGGTTCAACATTTCACTTGATAGGCCATGGCTTGAGCATATAAAATTTGTTCCCTCAATTATATATTAAAGGCTAAATTATGTACATGAAAGAAGAGTTACCACAGTCTTTTGTAATTTATTTTTATATTTGAGTCATTTTAATATGGACACACATTCCTACTCCCAAGGAGACTACAAATGCAAATGAATTTTTCCTTGATAAATAGAAAATAAAAATCTATGGGGTCAAAAGCAGAAGAGTGCACAAATAATTCTTTTATTACCTCCCCTTCCTCCTAAGATACTAAAGAGAAGAAAGTAAAATAGTTATTTTTTCCACCATAAGAAATGTAAGAAAAAAACATTTCTCATCCTCCATATGTTCCGTAGCATGAAAGGTTTCATCCATATTAACAATAAAATAAAGTTATATTTAGCAATCTCATTGCTACATCTAACATGAACTATCTATTATTTGGGTATTGTTGGTACTTGCCTCAAAATGCAAAATTCTTGCATGTTATACTTGTCTTCACACCCTTGTAACCTTGTTAGGAAAGTTAATATAAGATAAGTGCATGGCATATACGTGACAACAATTTGTGGCCCTACTCTTTTGTTTGTATGCATGCATTTTTTCATGGTAGGGTCAACATATTTTGGTGTGTAATTGATGGCTAATGATGGCCTATTATGTGTGAACTTTGATTGTGGAAAGAACAATAATAATGGCATGGAAACTAGTGGGTTATTGATGTGTGCTATGTGACACATACATGGTATTTATGGTGGAACCTACATGCGTGTGTCTATTTGAAGACTTTTCAACAAAGTTCTTACTCTAATGCATGTCGACCATATGGCTCATTCCTATTTTCTAGTAGCTAAAAATATCTTAGTGACCAATTACTTGAGTGTGCAACTTCTTTTGTGTGTTGTGCACATGAATAGTTGGGCTCAATAATTTAACATGAATACACTATATGGGGTTATCTTTGTCTATTGGTGATAATTTAATGGAAGAGGTTGATGCTTTCAAGAATCATTCTAGTTGTGTCCTAGTCATGATCTTCACACCCTAAATTAAGGGTTTTCATCCTCTTGCTAGTAGGAATATGAACATGATGGATTTTATTACATGGATTGAGTCCTAAATGGTATGATTGGGTTCATCGAAAGGATATGTGATCATGAATGGAATCCCAACAACCACAAGGTCATATGTAAAGGATCATTTTCTCTCTAGTGACCTTTGAATAGTTGATGTATATGCTACATGTATGTGGGCTTAGCATGGACTAGAGTGGGTTGTAAGCTAATGTACAAGGTTAGTGCATGATGATTTTATATATATGAGAAAGGGCTCTTTCCCATGTTTTACTACACTATGCCCTTGTCTTAAATGATGATCTATTGCTACAAATAAGATGTGTAGAGGTGACTTAAATGATGATATATCTACAATCATGTTTTCCATGGCGTTGCAAGCCTACAAGATGATAAATAATGGCTTGTATAGGTGTATAATTTTTTTCCTATGGTATGTTATACTTTATATCCAAACCTTGTGTGGATTTTCATGTACAAATATAAGTTTTTTGCTTGTGACCTTGTGTGGATTTTCATGTACAAATATAAGTTTTTTACTTGTGACCTTGTATTAGCTATGACTTGTATGGAAAAATACCCATTATGCACCTTCCAATATCCTATGATTTTCTTGATAAAAAAATTCAATATTGTTAGATAGCACATATTATTATGCCCTTAAAGCAAAAACAAACATAGTTAATTTTCCACCACTAACCCTTAGAGGATAAAAAATGCAACTTTTAAATATATGAAATTTAGCAACATAATGACATGTAAATTAACACTTTAAAAACATGAAAGATGAAGAAAATATACAAAAGAGAAGAGTGACACATCTTGTTTTTGAGCCCTCTGGATTATGTTATATTTTGATTTGTGTTTTGACTATGATACCAAAACTTTTTTAAAGACATTTAAATTATGTTGATGATTCAAATTTATATTAGTTTCATATTGTTTGTATATGTGAAGTTGATTATCTTGAAATAATTAATGAATGATTATATTATGTTTTGATAACACAATAATAGACAAACTACCTTGTTTATTTAATTAGGTGGATGAAAGAGAAAATTTTCCCCCTCTTGGATGAGGAGGGAGAGTATCATTGGAGAGAGGGAAGCAAATCCATAAGAATGCCAATACCATAAAGGAATTTACGAACTATCACACACACAAAAAATATTTTTTGGTTATGAATTCATGTGGATGATCTTTTTGAGTTGATTGGTCATTTTGGTTTGGCTATTCATGTCTTTTGAATCATGCTGACCAGTGTGAATATTATCTTAACTGATTATTCTTTCTAGTATATGCTAATTTGGCAGAATATTATCTTAAAAGGAAAATATGCTCTTTATTTATAAAATTAGTATGATCGTTATTGAATTATAGCATGTTCAAGGAAATATCTTTCTATTGGATTAATATATTTATACAAGTATATAAATAATAGAATATTTATTACATCGAGAGGTGTTTATAGTTGCATAATGGGTCTTAAAGACCTATAAACATAAAAACCCTTTAAGTTTAAAATGACGTGTAGATGGTGTTTAATGTATAAAAGAATATTAGAGAATGAAATTGTCGGCATCTAAACCATCAATAAGGTTTGTGAAATTGATGGTATAGCATGAGAATGAAATGGGAGGTAGTGGAAGAGTCATGTGGTCACTTTAAAATAATGGTTGAAGCCCAACATTTCATTTTAAAGTGGTAGACATTTCACTACTCGTTTTGGCTCTATATTTTACTTCTATGTTTCATATTTTTGTGTTAAATTTAGCCACATTAAAGGTTTTTCAATTGTTGTGTCTGAAGGGAAAGATTTTACATGGAAGGGAAAAAGATCTATTGCAAAATCTTAATGGAATATACGCATGTTTCCCAAGGCGAGCAAAAATCATGGCGTATGACGAGTGTAGGTGGAAACCATTGAGCCCAGAATCACCATCTACAACAAAAGAACTTTCACAATGCATGAGAGAAGCACACGCTATTTCACCAAGAGTGAATGAGAATGAGATTCCATAGATTACATAATGTACAACCTTTTAAAGGCAAGAAAAATGCAATGGGTATAAAACTACCTGATATGGGAAAGAAGCCACCCAAGAGATTAACCTAAGTTAAAATTAATCACTACACTAACACCCCCCCTTAAGTGAAAACTTAGGGAGATTATTATGCAGAATGAAAATGCAATATGGGTCCCAACTACACAACCGTGTTAGCTACCCATCTACAATGCACAAAAGAATCTCTCACAATTGGAGAAAAGGAAAAAAACCCTATGGGAAAAACCCTTCTCCAAAAGAGAGAAAAACAAAACAAGATGTATGGATGGAGAACTCAAGAACACCCATTAAGGACTACATACATCATGTATATACAATCAATGATCCCCCCATAGGAAGGAAAAAAAGGAGATATTGTATCCCCTTGTTGACGATGATTTTACTCACAACAAACAAGGAGAATAAATTCTTCATAGACAAGACTGCAAAGAGTCTATCCTTCTTGAAAGATATGGAACAAAGACAACCTAAAGGGGATTTTTGCTTTAACAAGAAAAGATTGGCTTTAGTTCAATCCCAAGTCTTTGATAACCAGGTCATGATTGCACTAGGGTCACTCTCGGGTACTGATGTGATTGAACTAATATTATGACATTGAAAGATTTGCAATAATATTTCTTGAACATTATAAATTATTTGCTATCACTTAAGTAGATTTAGCATTAAGCATTCAACAATTTTATGGAAAACAAAAGATTTTCAATAAAATTCCATCCATTTATTCAAATTTTGGAACATTTTCAAGAATTTAAACATCTACTCTAAAATAAAGCATAAAAAATACTAAAAATTAAAAGTTTCTCCCAGTTATTCTCCATGGATTCCCTAAAGAATCAATTAAAATAGAGCAAACCACTTAATAATTCACCAGATTGCTTCACAACTACATATAAAATGATGCAAGATTTTAGAGAGAGGGGTTTCATTTTTGGACACTAAGTAGGTTCTGTATGCACCCTTAAACAATGCAACATACAGTCTTGTTCGGCTAAACTAACAAAACTAGCTATAAAAGATATTGAGATAGGTAGCTATCTAATTAGCTCTTATATTAATCAATGTATACATGCATACAAAATTTTACGCCAGTATGGTTCAGAAAATAGGAAAAAAGAACAAAACTTGAAAAAGTTTATGCTCCTTCGACATCCACAAATTCTGAACTTAAAATAAAAAAGGAATTCTCTGGCCTTTTATAGAACACAAGGCTTAGATAGGATAAGATAAATACATGAGAGGAAATCCAAGGGACCAATCACATCAAGGCACGCGGAATGTAGTGACCAATAGGAGAATTGTAACTGAAGTTAATGGAAGTCAACTCCAATTACACATTGAAGCTCTTTGGGTGTTAATCTTTAATTATCAGGGTTCTTCCTTGAACCAAACAATTCCGCTCAAAAAAAAAATAGGAACTTCCTATGATAACAGAGTGATCAGGTGGAAGTATTATTCCTATATTTCAGGTTCCTCGATTTGAACATTCCAGGAATGAGTCACTCCCAGAATAAGTACACTTTTGTACTGCATGCTTGAACTCCAACATCCCAAGATTTTGGTATCTGGCACATCTTTACAACAAACTCTATTCCAACATGACCTTTTAAAGTGCATCATTGAACTTGGAAACATCATCAGATTTGTTCACAAATACAATTTTCCTTACCGTCCATACCCGAACTTTGCATCACAATCAATATCTCCTGCAATCACAAATTCCACACATTAAATCCCTTTAAAAGAAAGAAAACATTCATAACTTCTCATGTAAATAAAACCATTATTCAAATGTTGTTACAAAAATCTCATAATTAACATGCTTTATATCATATCACAAATCCTCACATATATATTGGATTACCAGAATCATTACATAATCTTAAAATTTTAACATTTTCACTTCACATTACAACTCGATACCTAGTATTTAGCTTTACCCACTAACTTTCCTAGACCTCGGTTATACCAGAACTCCATTTTACTGGAATGAAGCCTTCCATTCAAACTTGCATTACCTTTCGCCTTTTCAAATGTTTTCGGTACCTAGTATCCAATGCCCGAAACACTTACAGTACGAAGTACTTTTATTATCAAAGATTTCTCTTTGCTCTTCACTTCTAGTGATCTTTTAATTTGATAGCTCCTACCATAAGAGTTATTTTCCACTTGGGTCCCCAAGTATTTTTAGTCTTGGGGTGTGTTTTGAGACCACACAACACCCCCCATAATGAAGAAGCTCCAATGCCGATGAAATGTGCCTAAAAAAAAGATGATCCAATGCCTACAAGCAACTTCTCTCCCCTTAGGAAGAAACATGTCCACCAAGTGATGAAGAAGCCATTTCATGTCTAACTAAAAAGAGGAAGGAAGTCTCCAAATAGAATAATCCACCACATAATCATGATAAAAAAAACCAAGAAATGTGACAAATCAAGTGAAAGTGAAGGCTCATCAATGTCAATCTCCAAAGACAATCTAGATGTATCAACTACCATGCTAAAACTGTCATTAAAGAGGAGATAAATCCCCTCAAGTATGTCTCCCAAATCTACAAGATGAGACCCCACAAACAAATCTGAGATGCTTTCCAAATACTCATCTAATAAAACATGATCTGAAAGATCAAAAACATCTTGTTGTGCTAAAGAACCAACCTCTGAAGCAACAGGAGATGAATCAACATAGGTCTGAAGAACTCCAAAGTTTAAATGACCAATCTCTCCTAAGGAATTTCTATCGGCACTAGCAAGAGGGGTGTGAGGCTCATAATCATCATCATCAACAAAATGAGAGAAGGCATAGAGATGAGACTCATGATCAACTTTACCAATAGCAATGGCTTTCAAGTATCAACCTCTCTGATGAAAACAAAAATTGAGTGGACTCTATAATCTTAGGTACCTCACCATGAGTAATCTGATAGATGGAGAGAAAATTTGTGTACAAATCAAGAATACATAATACATCTCTAAAACAACCATCACCAATCTCAACATTGCCTACCCCTGCAACATCCAAAAGCTTACTATCTCCCAATAAAATCTTGGAAATATCAGTAGGATGAAGACCCAAAAAAGGATAGGGAGGAAAACCCATCTGGTGAGATGCTCTTGAATCCAAAAGCCATCTATCATGACTAGAATGAACTGTAGAAGTTACCAATGCATGTCCTTTGCCCATGTAGATTTTATCTTCTTTACCACTTCTAAATCTTGCATTCCCTGACTGTGTAGGTTTGGATGATGATGATGATGTAGATGAAGATGTAGAGGTTGTAGAAGAAGGAATCATAGATGAGGGCAATGGAATATTGTTCTTCTGAAGATGTGAAAGATCATCAATCTTCTTCATATAACAATGGTGTTCATCATGCCCTTTCTTCTTGCAATACACACAACTGAACTTATCCTTCTTAGGCTTATCCTCTTTTGAAGAGGTGGAGGGCTTGTTAGACTTTGTCTTAGGTTTCTTCTTCCCTTTTCTCTAAGATCCTTGTGCAACTAATGCATGATTCATAGAGACCCCCTCTAACTAGGAAAGTTTGGCTTGCTCCCTTGTCAAATGGTCACAAAAAGTCTCAAAAGAAGGCATTTGGAATGCATTGCCCAATGCATCCATGGTGGAGTAGAAGGTAGAAGAAAAAACTACAAATGGACCTCTCAGCTTAGACAAAATTAGAAAAATGGACTCCATATCAGTTTTACTCTTCCCGCATCCCACCAATTGTGACCTCATAGATTTGAACTTGACTAGAAAATCATTAATGGAAATAAATGCATCAAGGGAAAGAGGAGTTAATTTTTCCTCTAGTTGCAAAGCACAAAAATCACTGACCTGACCAAAAAAATTATGTAACTTATCCCATTTCTCCTTGGGTGTATCACACTCGTCAATATGAAAAAGAAGAATATCAGAAACATTCAATTTTATCATACCCATAGCTTCATCACACTTGTTTATATGGGAAAATATTTCTTACTCCCTAATAAGAGTGGGTTGGTTATCATTCAGTGTAGACCACAAACCCTTAGATTGGAACAACCTATGCATTTTCATCTTCTAGGTATGTTAGTTATGGGGGGTTAACAGTTCAATTGACTCAAGAGTAGCCATGACAACAAAAGGAAAAAAATACACCAAACTAAAATCTCCAAAAAGTATTAACCAATGCAGCCTCTCAAGATTTATCCAGAAAAAAATATTACTCAAGAAATTTAAAAGGACTGAATCTAGAAAATTGGAGCAAAAGAATTGTACACCTTACTATTTGTTTGTAGCAAATTTTCACACCATATGAAAGCCAAATGAATACACAAGTCTTCACGACTTGACAACCTCTTCACAATTTGTGAGACTTGCTCATAGCAATCAAACACACTGTAATGTTATTAAAATAACAAAAACATACCCCACATTGCTAGGGATAAATGTTCACAAAACAACTTCAAAAACTTGGGTCCCACACCACTTTGACTGAATAGAAGCCCTCAAATGAAATATTTTAGGGAAAACTTTATAAAATATAATTTTTGATACCAAGATTTTCCTTCAATGAAGAAAACATGCCTCCAAACAACAATGAAATCACCTCCTCGTGTCTTCTCAATGCACACAAATGATTAGCAATGATCAATCGGCCTATAAAATTGCACTCGTAGCCTCAAAGTGTGAACGCCTCCTCCAAAAACACCTCCAATCGAGTAGATTTTGAAGTAGTTAGAGTGGGTAGAGAAGATGCTTAAGCCTGGGAGGTTGTTGCCCCTCTCCTTGTTATTTCTAATGGGTTTGGGAGGAAACAATAACATGAGAAAAAGGCCTCCTTTGAGTAGAAAAGAGTGCCACAAGCAAACTAAAATTTGTTGCATAATCATGGCATCTTCAATGAAAATCAAGCCTCTCCTATAGAATTTCTTAGTTTGTAATGGAAAATTGACTCTTTTCAACAGAGAATCACTACACAAAAAATTAATCGTTGCACACAACTAGGAAAAAAAATGTCTCTTCCACAACAAATCAAACAACCTGGTAATGTGTCAAATCATGACCTCCAATCACATGAACAACAACCTATCTATGCACAGGAAATTCAATACTAAGAGGTTCTATGTGGAATAGAAAAAAACACCAACATTCACTAGCAAACTACATAAAATCTCCCTTCTAGGCAAAATCAACAAATAGGCAATTTTGAAATTTGAAAAAATTCAAATGCCAGAAAAACATTTAACAAATAAACGATGTCAAAAAATCCTGATGAAAACTATCAAAGGAAGGAGGGAAGAATGGTTGGCTATGATACCATGTAGGTGGAAACCATCGAGCCTAGAATCACCATCTGCAACATAAAAACCTTCACAGTGCATGAGAGAAGCACACGTTATTTCACCAAAAGTGAATGAAAATGAGATGCCATAAATTACATAATGTATAGCCTTTTAAAGGCAAGAAAAAAGCAACGGGTGTAAAACTACCTAATACGAGAAAGAAACCACCTGAGAGATTAACCTAAGTTAAACTTAATCACTACACTAACAACACGGAGATTCAAAAGATTAAACTTGATACCACTTTTGGCGTTGTCATGATTGCGGTTGTGGATGAGGTAGTGTCTTGTGCAACAAGGAAAAGGATCAAGCTTTCCAAGGATTCCATCTATTGCAGTGGTGATTGTGCTAGGGAATCTGATTTTAGTATAAATGGAAATATATAAAATTTATTTATGCTTTACTCCACTCTCTAAGGCCTTATTATTTGGCTTTGCTCTTGCCAATTATTTTTTTCTTGAAAACTTCTAAAGATTTTATCAAATATAATTTGTGCATCATCATCTACCACCACAGATTTATCTGCACAATCACATTTATTCATATCCTACAATCATTGTATTAGTATTTCTTGGGGTATCAATTATATAGATCTGAAAACAATGTATATGTTTCCACGTTTTGTATGCATGCCAATGAAATCTTTTGCTTTTAATGGTTGTCCATACCCCATTCTAAGTTTTGATTATACTAAAGGCAAGGAGGATGTTGACCAATTGCAAAATGGCCTTTATCTTGTAAATTTGCATTTGTTTTAATGTTTTAAAAGCCTTTTTACACAAATTCATTTGTGCATATCACGGGTCATTGTATTCCATGAGATCTTGAAGTGTTAAACCTAATGTTTATGTACCCTAAAAATTCACGAGAGATTAAAATCCTAATTTTTTATGCATATTGTGGTTATGGATTTTAAATTAATAAATAAATTGTGATTGGATAAGTTGGCCAAAATTGCCTCAAAATTTCCAAGCATGGCTATTTGCCAATGAACAATTCATTGGATTCAAGCATGAATTGAGTTATATATTAAATTATATATTATAATATAATTTTATATTATTTATTATATAATATATAGTAATAATTGATAATATAAATATTCAATTACATAAATTAATTTTAAATTAAAAATATATAATATAAAAGTAAATTAAATTATATAAAACTAAGTTAAATAAAATAATAAAATATTTATTAAATATAAATAAAAAGATATATATATATAATCAAATAAAATTATAAATTACTTTAAACTTATAAAATAATAAATTATATAATTATATTAAATTATATATATTTAATATTATAATTATATTTTATGAATATTAAATTTATATAATATAAAATTATAAATTAACATAAATATATATTATATAGTAAATTATACCAAACATTACTAATATGATTTTTGTATTAAATATAGTTGAATAAATCATTGCAATAAGCAACCATCAGTTGATGTATACTGAACAGGAAGGCTGCACATTACAGAGGTTGAGCCTGACACATCCAAAATAAACTTAAATACAACAACCTTGCATAATGGACCCCAAGTTAAGATTCACAGCAGCCAAATACAACAATCTAACCCGCTAAAACTGAAGCTAGAAAAATGGAAATACAGATACAATAAGGCCCAAATCTGAATATAACGCCCATTTGCAGACCTATTTCCCAATTATAATTGAAGCTCAGGTCTCTGAATGTATTACGTTTGATGTTCTATTTGTACACAATTCTGCATTTACTGACAAAAACAACCTCAATCGGATGAAGCAATAGCCTTATTAAATGCCTTCTGGAACTCATGAAGGGCTCTTAGAAAAACTCCATCATCCTTAACGTCTTTGTGGTGAGCATGTTTAGAATTCAGTGCCTCCCTAGGAACCATCATTGCACCCTCCCTCAGCTGCCTCTAGAATTCAGACATTGCGATCTCTAATTGCATCACAACCTGTGAAATAATACTAACACATGTGAGTTTTTTAGAAGACTCAGTAAGCGATCTCCTGCTACTCTTAAACTTCTCCTCATTCCTAGCAATCCAGATATGCCACAAAATCTCAGTGGATAAACAGAACCATAATAATTTAAAATCTTTATTAAGCTTCATATCATAAAGAATAACATGTTTCCACAAGAATCTATCATTTCTATCCCAAATGTTTAACTCTTTACAAAAACATTTCCACACTTCTTTAGCATATAGACAATAAAAAAAAATATGATTGATGGATTCATGAGTTCTACATAGACTACAAATATCTATATCATTAGAATTGATTTTGAAAGGAACTTTGTGTAGAGTGATTAACCATCTAAAGTGAGCCTTCTTGGGCTCCTTAACATTGTACCACATGGTATTGAACACATTTTTCCATTGTGTATCAGAAAGAGAGACATTCCAATAGTTATTGAGATGATCCTTAATAGAACTATCATTGGTGAGTGTTATAAATTGTTTTAGCTTTTAAATCAGATAGCATCGATCCATCTTTCCAAACAAATTCATTGGCAATGTCCAGGGTCTTGTCCATGTCATTTGGAAAACTGACATCTCTACAAGCCATATGGAGGGTATTATAAGTCCTCAAACTATAGTCAATCAGATTGAATGCATCCGCCAAGCTGCTCTAGTCTCTAATACGACCACTTGAGAGAATATCTTTGAAGGTGATGATACCTTTCTGAGCCCACTTCTTTGCAAAACAACCCTAAATTAAAGCCAGGGGTTTAGACTTATGATCCAGGTTCCACCAAATGGAACTAAAGGGGTAGCAAATGATATTATTGTTACCAAAATAAATATAATCTTTAGTCAGCCTCACGTTGTGCTTAACCAATTCCCAAGCTCTCCATAGGCTTTTAAAAACCATGGAACCGGCAGGGACCATAGGATGCTTGCCAAAGAGAATATCACTAATGGGCAGGGCTTTCCAAGATTTAGCATTCTTGGGGGTGGATAAAAGGATGTTGTTCCTCACAAGGATTTTCCACAGTTCATTGCCAACAAGCGCTTTTACGATCCACTTGGCAGCCAGAGCAGTGCCCTGAAGTCTGAGGTCCTTCAAGCCAATCCCACCTTGCGCCTTGTCAAGGTAGCACCAATTCCACTTAACCGAGTGCTTTTTCCTTCTACCTTTCCCATCCGACCAAAGGAAGGACCTAATACTCTTTTGGATTTCATTAACTTGATAATTGTTGAAGAACCAAATCGAGGTGAAATAGATGTTGTACAAAGAAAGGATCTTCTAACAAACTTGAACTCTCCCAGCCAGCGATAGGTACTGTTTATTCCATCTTGCCATCTTCTTTTCAATTTTCTCCCTAATCCAAAGCCACATATCCTTCAAGTTGGGAATGACAGCAAAAGGAACTCCAAGATATCTAACTTGTTTATTAGGTCCTCCCCATTGGAACTCATAATGCTTAACCCAATCGGGTGGGACCTCCTGCCAACTGAGGAGACTAGATTTAGCAATCGAGACTTTTGCACCAGACACCTGGCAGAAGAGAGTTAATTTTTCCATTAGGGAATGGATGTTTTTTTCCTCCAACTCAAGGAATATGGCCATATCATTAGCAAACTGGATGTTCAGGATCTCAGTCTAGTCTAGGAGCTTTATGCCTTTGATCCTGGGGGACACAGTGTTCTCCCTAAGTAAGTAGTGAAGGGCATCATAAGCAATGAAAAAGAGAGCTGGCGCTAGAGGGCAGCCTTGTCTGATCAACCTTCCCAAATTGAACTCATTAGAGAGGGATCCATTAACATCCACCTAAGCAGTGTCATCTTTTAGGAGAGTGTCAATCATTTTGCAAAAGTTAACCGAAAATCCAAAAGCCTCCAGGGTGGTCCTTAGGAATGCCCATTCGACCTTATCATAAGATTTTTCGAAGTCCAACAGGAGCATGGCATCATTTTTCTTGGAGTGCCTAGCCCATTCCAAGGATTCCCAGCTTGTAATAAGATTTTCCAGGATATATCTACCCTTGATGAAACCCGTTTGCGTGTTATTAATGAACTTGGGGAGGATATCCACCAGCCTTAAGGGATTCACCTTGGCAAGAATCTTGTAGGAGACATTCAAGAGAGTAATAGGTCTCCAATTTTGATAAGCGTCTTGTCACCCCCTTTCGGAAGGAGTTTAATGATGCCCCTGTTTATATTCCCAGGGATCCCTTCACTAAAGCTTCTTGGTAAACTTGCAATAAGTCTTCGCTGATCCAATCAGGAAAGGCTTTATAGAATTCAATGGGTAGGCCATCCCTGCCAGGAGATTTATCATTGTTCATCGAGAGGATGGCCTTCTTTATTTCTTTTTCAGTAATGTCAGCACCCAGAGCCAATGCATCCTCCTTGGAAATCTTTTGAGGGATAATACCTTTAATGAACATCCTAGCATTGTGACTCTCTTCACTACCACTTTCCGCACAAAAAATATTTTTGAAGTAGGAATGGAATTGGTTCATAATATCATCCTGGGTAGTGAGTGTATTACCACCATCACATATCTGCTCAATTTGTTCCTTAAAAGTTTTCTCCTTCAAGAATCTAAAGAAAAACTTGAAGCCTTTATCACCACAACTCACCCAATTGAGCTTAGCCCGAACCTTGAGCCCCTAGATCTTGTGATTTTGAATCTTTCTTAGCTGGTTCTTTTCCAAGATGAGTTCCTCACAAAGAGTCTCATCATTCAGAGTCATTTGAACCTTAGTTTCAACAAAAATCAACCTCTTGTGCAAATCAAGTTCTTCCCTCCTGCTATCCAAATCCTTTTTCTTCCCAATGGTCTGGAAGAACTTGGTCCAGCAAAGGACATTTTGATCCCATCTGTCAATGGCATTTATATCCTTCAACATCCACTTATTGACCTCTCTGAGGGTGGATATTTCCTCCACACAGTCCCTGTCATCCAAGAGGTAGGTATTCAACTTAAACAAGGGAGACTTGACAACCTGCTGAGGTCAGCCTTGAGCGGCGACCAAAGTGGTTTTAATGGGGTGATGGTCAAATAAAGTGTACAGATGGACACTGACCTTAAGCCCATCTTAGGCCAAAAATTGAAAAAATATTGGTTTGCTAAAATCTATCAAGCCTACAGTATATCCTCTTGCCACCCTTCTGGGAGTTGCACCAAGTATACCAAATGCCTTGGCAGTCCTTTTTACCCCCTTCCATTGGGTCAAATAAGTTTAACTTGGCTTTCATCCTAAGCCAAAATAACTTTTCACTACCCTTCCAGCCCATGTCAAGACCCCCCCACTTGTCCTCCAAGTGCTCCACCATGTTGAAGTCTCCCCCAACAAACCAAGGGACATCCGACAGGTCCATTAACCACTGCCAGAGACTAATTCTTTCTTTGTAGTCATTTGGAGCATAGATAGAACAAATGCTGACTTTGCAATCCCCTTTTTCAATAGTGATCCAGACTGCTCTGTTACATGGAGAGATTCCCTGGTCAAAGACATATTGAGACCACTTGTTAGAGAGGAGAATGGCCGCCCCCCCTACCCCTTTCATGCAAGGTGGTAAAGTGTGAGGACCTAGTCCAGATGAATTTTAGATTAGTATCAAGCGTGAACCTCGTGGCTTTAATTTCTTGCAAAAGCACTACATCCTTGTTAGCCTCCATATTGAGAAATCTCCTCACTATATACTTCCTGTCAGGGGACTCCAACCCTCTAACGTTCCAAGAAATGCAATTAAGATTCATTATCAATGCTCGAGGGAGTTTCTTCCGGATCACCCTTGAAGTGATCAAAATGCTTAGTAACTCTACCCTCCACCTCCGCCTTTTTAGGGAGAGGAGATGGGAGCACAAGACTAGTTTTTTTTCTCTTATTTTTAACCAACTGAATTCCTCCTCCATTCACAGCCAAAGGTATCCCATACTTCCTTGGTCGCCCAGGACCAACCTTGGTCTTGGGCCTATGTAAAGGCCGCCTATTAGTGATATTTTCCTTGACACAACATCCTATGGTATATGTGGGTTCCAAGTTGCAGTTAAGAGAGGAATTATTATTCCCAATTTCCTTGATAAAATGGGGGTCAAATGTCACACAATTATTGTTTCCCTCCATATTAGAGACTGCATCCGTGTAGCCCTCGGGGGTCAAATGGTTGTCTTGAATATTAGAGGCGTTAACCTTAGCAAGTTATTCCTCCAAAGAAGCCATGGGCCTCATGGGTGGGGGTTGGTGGTTGGGGATCAAGTTAGCGGTGTCCACAAAAGCAGTGAAATCGGGTTCCTTAGGATCTCTACAACTCTTCCCCCCTGAATTAAAATGAGAACAGATAAGTTCACTTGAGTTACGACCATTGTTAACCATCTCATCACCAAAATGCAGGGTGTAATGTTTGGTGAGAGCACTTTTATTTGAATCTGGGGCAAAGTCACTAGTTGGTGAAACCACCTCCTCATCCCCAACCATTGAACCCTCATCCACCGTGTCTAGGTTTTGGTTAATAAATTTGAGATGGAACTGATTATCGCCTCTAAAGAGACAGCCTTCTGACACCAGGGGTGCGGATTTAAATCTAGTGGGCCAATCTTTAAGGTGGTTCTCATGGATTCTTTCTCTAATTTTCCTCAAAGCCAACTGCTGGGCGTTCAATTTTTGCTTCAGGGCACCATCAACATCAGAAAGCGGGGGAGGAGTGTTAATGGGACCAACAAAGGGGGAGACAGGCTTGGTGCCGGAACCCTCACCAACCACTGGGCTGGCAGAAAACACACTATCAACAAAAGTATCAACCACACTACATAGCGGCACCGAGGACGGGACCCCAGGCGTCGGAGAACAACCAAACAGAATCACAACATTCTCCATGTGAGCCTCCAGGGTAGACTCCGACCCTAACAGTGTCTCCCCCTGGTGGCAAGGATTCTCCACCCGGGTGGACAGGGAGGGTGCGACAACCTATTGAGGGGCCCTCACCAAGTTGTTAGGGATTGACCGGTCCTCATGCACAGGAGATGAGTCCTGGGTGCCTTTAGCAGATTTTTTACGGACTAATGGACACCTCAAAAAAAAGTGGCCCTCCTTTCTACACAAATAGCAAGCATTCAATCCGCCTAACACCTCCAACAAACAGGTAAATTCAATTTCATCATCAGCGATCACAATTTCACCCGAAAATTCAACTCTAGGCATCAATGGGACCAAGGCACGAGCGTCCAAGTGCGGGAGGGAGACCTTTGCCTCATCCACCCTAAGAACCACACCAAATGGTGCAAGAATCTGGGGGATAATCTTCTAGAACTCAGGTGGGAGATTCTTAATCACAACCCACCTGGGACAAGATAAGGCTAAAACTTCCTCGGCAATGGCCGCATGTGACCACACAAGAGCCCTAAAACTACAACCCCCAACATTCCAGTAAGGTTTTTCCAGCAGTTTCTCTTGCATATCACAATTTTTTTAAAAAATAACAAATAACCCCTTTTGGAGCATCCTGCAGAAATTAACTTGAATGCCAAACTTGTTGGCCCAAACATTGATAAACCAGGAATCAAGAAATTTGCAGGCTAGTAATTTGTTTACATCCAAAGCTGCAAAGAAAATTGCAAAGTTTTTGAACCTATTTCTTTCAGAATTAATAATGGATTTCATCTTAAGATTAGGAACAAGTTTAGCAGAATAAGAGCACTCAGGGAGAGGCTTACCTTCCACGCTTCCACCACTATTGGGACCGCTTACCTCCGGAGCCGCTTTAACCGCGAACTTGGCACCAGCGGGAATTATTGGGCCACTATCTGAGACCACATCTTTAAAGGATTTAGGGAGAATGTTCGCCGAATCCCCGTTTGAGGGGGTCGGGGGGTTCCATACCCCCCTCCACCAAGATGGACAATCAACGCACCAGGATGCAATGAACTCACAGGGGAAATAGAAGAATGTGAAACACAGCGAGAAATAAGGAAAAACGAAAGTGAAAACGAAATTTAAGGCACAAAAAAAAGTGACTTCACCGCAAAGCCAAACCTCTGTGGAGGAGGGCACGTCCTCCCCCACCCTAAGCCACGTAATCACCAGGCCCCATGATCCTTGGCACCTCGAAGCCTGTGTTAGGGTTTCTCCATTATCCAAAACTAGGAGTCCTATCATGTCTTACTAATATGATTTAACTAAGTTATATAGTAAATTAAAAAATATTATTAATTCTCACATAACACTAATTCTAACAATATCAATTATAACCTTAGGTTAACTTTATTAAATATATATAACCTTAACTCTTGTTCTAATTCTAACTCTAACTCTAACACTAACACTAATTTTGAAACTAATTCTAACTCTAACACTAATTATAAAACTAATACTAATCCTAATTCCAATTACAACCTAATCCTAATTCTAACAAACACTAATTCGAACACTAACACTAATTCTAACTCTAGAATACATAACATTATGTTAAATTTATTAAAGATATATAATATTGACACTAATTTTAATTCTAATTCTAGTCCTAACCCTAACATTAACACTAATTCTAACCCTAAGCCTAACTCTAAGTTCAATTCAAACTTAAGCCCTAATCCTAATCCTAAAATTAACACTAATTGAAATGAAGAAAAATAGGTTCACCAAAATGGATGGGAAATGGTATGATGCACCTATCTTTCTATTAATTTCATGAGGAAAAAGAGAACCCCAAAGGAAATATTGACTTTCAACCCTTAGGTGAGTCAACCTTAATGGAGAGCTTGTTGTTTTCCTTATGCAAAGATGGGGTAAAACCTACTTGAACAATTTTTGGGGTGAAAAACTAAAAATAGTAAATGAACTCAATTATGCAATGTGAAACTTGAATCATCAATTTAAAGCATAAAACTATCAAAAATAACAAGATTCTGGTAGATATGAGAAGGTTAAGACACTATGCACCTGTCACTAAAAGTTGTTGAGTTTCCTCCTAGGACAGATTCACCCTAAGGTGAATGGGTCTTGTTGAAAATGGAGGTAATTATATAGCTTTAAAACTTGTAAAACTATGAGATTGTAGATCTAATTAAGTGTTCTTTGTTACAAATTCTTTGTGTATGATTATCTGTTTAGATCAATTTTACCAATTGTAGAAAGTAGATAGAAGATTGTAGAAGAATGAGACAAGAAGATAGAAGTGACACAACATATACGTGGAGAAACCCTTTCGGGAAAAAAATCCACCACCAGAATCAATAGTGCTTGTATTATTTAACCTTAGAACAAGATTACAATAACACTGTATCAATCCTTGATTGAGATGCTTCTTTTGTCTTCAACAATTCTTCTTCACAACTTGCAATAAACTTTGACAAAAACTCTCTTCAACTTGCTACACTTAATAGACAATAATGAGCATTAAAAAATCCA
>VDFB02017428.1:20544-47076 GCA_007258455.2 Sequoia sempervirens
CAACTCAAGTCAACTAAATTCAACTAACATGCAACTAAAGATAACTGAACCATAACTAAATTGAACTGAACTGAACTAAATTGATACTAAACTGAATTGAATTGAACTAAACTCCACTCATATAAATATCAATTCCTAACTTCTAGGATCTTTACATGCATTACTGAAGTGTTAAATATCTTCCAATTAGTTAACTTAAGCAAGGTGGGTTCCACCTTCCATGTGGGCACCCCATGTGCTCCTATTTTGTAGGAGCTCTTCTTGGGCATCCCCACATGTTCCTATCATTTAGAAATAATTACAAATTCAATTTACTTGTTCATTTCATTTGAATTTAATCTCTTTATAATTCTAGTGTTGGGGAACACTTTCCAAGGACTTAGGAGAACATGAAATATATTTAGGATTTTAAGTAAATGACATCCTATTCCCAACAGGTCTTGCTACAGGGATCTAAATTTTTTTTTCACAATCCTTTGCTCCTAAGTCTACACTCCCAATTCCTCTAGATCTCACTGTTGGAAAGTTGAAAATAAATTCTGCAAGTGAGATTCCATGGCTTGACAACTTTGACAACTTTACAAAATTGCACTTTTGATCAATCTTCAATCCCTTTTCACTTGTAAATCTACACATATCAAGAGAGGGAAAATTTATTTATTTTTGGTGAATGGGGGTTTTCCTTGTTCAAACCCCATTTTGCTAATTAAACCTTGAAATGAAATGAAACATGAATGGAAGGAATGGTGAATGAACACTAGCTTGTTGCAACTCACCAAACCCTTGAATGGAGATCCTTAGAGGACTAAATTCTACCACATCTCTCTAAGGTCTTGATCTTGCATGAAATGGCTTGATTGGATGTTTATCTTGATGCTTGAATGCTTGAACCCTACATCATAATGTTAGCTCCAAAAACATGCATGGATGTAAATAACTTTGACATGATGCTTGAGATCTTGAATGTTGTTGTAGAAGACTAGTAAATTTTCTCTTGAACACCTTTGACAATAATTTTAGCTCTTGTGAAATTTTCCTTAATGTTGGATTATTTGAGTTGATAAAAAGACTGTATTTATAAGTGATTTTCTAATTTCTCAACAATTAAAATTCAAAAGCTGAAAATTGTAATTTGAATTTCAATCACAAAAATGTCACCAAAAACATATTAAAAATATAGATCCTAAACTTAAGGGGGACCCATTCACCCTTGGACAAATGGGTCCTAGGACCTAAATTTAGGGAACTCAATTTCCAAGGCAATTTAATTAATGTTTGCAATTGTTTAATACAAGTTACCCTTTTAGAAAATGAGATTAATTAGGCTTTTAAATGCATAATTGGGCCAATTAGAGGCTTAATTAAGTCCAATTAAATTAAGGGACCCAAACATAGAGTGAAAAGTAGAGGTGTACATTTTTCAACACTACAATAATTATATATAAAACTCTAATAGTAACACTAATTTTAACACTAACATTAATTCTAACGCCAACACTAATTCTAACACTAACACTAGTTCTAAGCCTATCCCTAACTTTAATTCTAACATAACACTAAGTCTATCACTAACACTAATTCTACTAAGGTTAGGGTTAGGGTAACTTAGCATTCAATTTTGATTAGGCACCAATTAGAATTAAGGCTATGATTAGAGTTCAATTAGGGTTAGTGTTAGGTTTAGGATTAGGGTAGAATTAGATTTAAGATCAAGTTTAGGGTTAGATATAGAATTAGGGTTAAGGTTAGGATTCAATTGCAGTTATGATTAGCGTTAGGTTTAGAGTAAGGGTTTGAGTTATGATTATGATTAGGGTTAGGGTTATAATTAAAGTTAGCATTGGGATTCAATTAGGGTTAGGTTGAGGGTTCAATTAGGGTTAGGGTTAGCCTTAGGGTTCAATTTTTGTTATGTTTATAGTTAGGGTTAGGATTTATTTATAATTATAATAAGGGTTAGAGTTAGGGAACTACAATTACAGTTAAGGTTTAACTAGGGTTAGGGTTCAATTAAGGTTACAATTAAGCTTATAGTTTAATTAGGGTTATAGTTAGGGTTAAGATTAAGGTTCCATTAGATTTAGGATTAGGGTTAGGGTTAAATATACAATTAGGGTTAAGGTTAAGGTCAGGGTTTAAATTGTTGGAAGTGTTTTCATTTATGTCAATGGGTAATCATGTTGATCATTTATGTCTATGGATTATATCAACAAGTTTTTTTCTAGTTGCAATGAAAGTCTTGAAGAGTTACATGATGTTCAAACTTCGAGCTTCAAAATTTCCTTATACCGCATGCTAGAAATTTTAAGTTAGCATTGTTTCAGACTTCGAGCTTCAGGCTTGTCTTATATCACTTGCTAGAAAAGATGGATTTAGTCTATCTTGAGCTAAGTCTAAAAGGTGTTGTACTTCGTGCTTTGGTCATACTTTATACCGAATTCCTTAAAGAAATGAAGTAAAAAAGGGTGAAGTTTGAAAGGTGTCGGGCATCAAAATTTGACATTAAGGCTTATGCCTTAACATAAAGTTAAGTAAGAAGTATGGAGAAAGTTTGAAGGTCAATACAAGTTGGGCATTAGATATTAGTGTGAAGGCTTATGCCTTATTATAAAGAAATGAAGGAATGAAAATGTGCAAAGCTCGAACATCGACACCTAAAAGGCTCCAGGGTTTACAACTCGAAAGGAGGACTTAATGCCTTATTGAGAAGTGAGGAAAGAGATAAATGGTAATTGTGAAGCCTGATGACTGATGAATCAAGAATTAGGAAAATCATGAAGGTTTCAGAGATTGAAGGGATGGTTGTGGCTTAAGTTAAAATATGGTAGATGGTAAAGGGTAAGGACAATGGTTGAAACTTGAAACATGAAAATGTTTGTGAATAAAGTGATGAACACTATGATGAAATGTGGACATGCTTGGCGATAAAGTCAAGATCAATGGTAAAAATTCAAACTATGCAAATTGAGATTAGAGACAAGATGATGTAGGAGCATCCACGGGTACCAAGCAATCTTGCACACCCAAAAATAAATTTATTTTATTTTCTTGATTTTTGGTATGTTGTTGGTTTTGTAGGCTTGTGTCTCATCTTCAGCTCTTTCTTATGGGACATCTTTTAATAAATCATTAATATGCCTTGAAGTTAAATTGCAATGTTGTTGCAAGTTTTGAAAATTAAAAATTAGTGCTTGGAAGCCAAAGTCCTATGCTCAAGACTATGTAAATTGATTTTAATTTATTATTTGTAACTCTTGGGAATAAAGGAGAGCGGAGAATTCAATCATTGTAGGTAATTCTTGGTGCCTGGGAGTGGAGGTGTTGGAATAAGATAGTGGAGGTCATTTTGGGAAAATTTTAAAAAAATTGTTGGGAGAACATTGAAGAGGGGTTGATTGCATGATTCCCACGCCCAAAAAGGATTAATGAGAATTTTAGATGTTGAATGACATTTTTTGGGAAGAGGAAGATGGCTCAGGGTCATAACTGTGCAACCTAGTCTCAATAAAATAGCAATAACTTCCTCATGTCAGATCAAAATCAAGAATTTCAAAATTTTCTAGAAAGTTGAGGAGTTGCACAAAACTTATAAACCTTTTTAGAATACTCAAAAAAATGAGGAAGCACCTAGATAGATAAAGTGTGAGGGGTTTTAGAAGATTAGAAAATCAACAACAAAGAGAGGAAAAAGAGTGGGGTAAAAGTGTAGAGTGCAACATGGAGTTCAAGGAAGAGGCATAGAAAAATTGGTGGGGCTGTATGAAGAGGTTTATTACAGTAAGAAGATAAAGCTACATGGGGAGTTTGAGTAGAAACAATAAGCTATAGGGAGAGTAGTTTATGTAGATTTGAATCCATAATGTTTTGAACAATTTATGTAACTGTCTCAAGCTATCTGAATGTAATAAAAAATTAGTTATGTTTTGCATTTTTTTGGGTTTCATGAGTTGCTCTTTATTGCAGCAGGGGTATGTTGCATTGTGAGTTTATGAGTAGTAGTTGTCTACTTCATCACAAGACTTCTTACCTTACAAGAAAACAAGTGCTTGTTCCTTGCAACTTCTTCTAATAACACATTTTGAGGTCTACACAAAATTAGCAAACCACCAAAAGGTCCTTCCATGTTAACACCACACACTCACCATTACTTCAATTTTCTACCAAAATTTACCTTTTTCTGTTTCCCAAGCTTTGTTTCCTAGAGTAAACATATATCCACCTGAAGCAAATCCAAAGGGTGCCTAATCAAGCACCGCTTGTTAGGAGCATTAAACCCCTAACATTCCATGTTAAGATTTTCATTTTTCAAGAAGAGCCTCACTCTTCCCTACTTTCAACATTTCATTGATTTTCAACTGACCATTGGCTTCTCTATACCATTTCAATTTCTCCTAATTAGGGATGCAACCTCTTTTCTTACATTCTCCATAATTTGGCAAGGCTTTGAGAGACTCCTTCTGTCTAATCCCTAATTTTTTAGACTCATTATGGTCCACAGAGGTTAAGTTTTGCCTTTTGTAGGATTTCTAAGAGTTTTCTATAGCTTCCATGATGAACTCTTCTTCTTCTAGGTTAGGCCCATCAATCCACCCTTCAAACAAATTTTTTGGTTCAAGGTTTTGGGATCCACACTTGGCTACCTTAGCCAGTTCTACCAATTCATTTCCCACCTCAATGAGGGATTTTTGTTCTATTTCCTTGATGTTGTTACCTGACAAATCAATGGCCTCTAAAATTTTCATATTCAATTCTTGCCCTTGATCTCTAGGGCCATCCGAATTTTCACCCAAACTTACCCCTTTTTTATGTTCATTTGGAACAACCCTCTTCTTTGTCTGAGAATTTCTTTTTTGATCTTGATTGGGATTCAAACTTGCTTTGTTTGATGCAATGTTTTGGTTGATGGATTAGAAGGCGCAACTTTGCACCCCCATTCTTGGGGGTCTATCAGTAAGGCATGAACCCAAAGGTTTAACCAAAGAGTTGGTAGTACTTGAGTCCTCAATTAGGGCTTGCACCCATTTTTCATTGTATGAAATTAGCTCAATCTCTTTAAAAATAGATGTATTGGGGTCATTTTCAACATAGATCCTAACATGTGTATGGAATCTATCTAGATCCAATCTCTCTTCTAAACACAAATAAGTGCCCAAAATGTTTCCAATTTCTTCCAAGATATTTGGTTCCCAATATTCCAATGGAAGGTTGGGGAGCTTGTACTAGTCTTGTGCTACCTCCAACTGATAATTCAAGGGATCAAAACTGGCCTTCCACCGTTGAATGTAAAAAACACAACCATCCATTACCCATATTCCTTTTATAATTTCCTCCCTGATGTCCAATGTTGGACACACCACCACAAAAAATCCATTTGCTAAAGATTTGAATTTTAATTCTTCCCCCCATTTTCCATGCCACCACTTTTTTAAGCTCTCCCAATTGAGTTCTTTGCCATATCATTTGGCCACAATACCTATGTTCTCCAACCTCAATGTCTTCGTTTGAAGCCTTACCAGGCACAACACTAATATTTTCTTGAGATTTTTTCCTAGATCTGATCCGTGTCTATTCTCTTGTTCGCACCAAAGTTTGGCATCATTTGTACCTCTAGGCATGGCTCTAGTGTCTTGATGTATATTTCAATCTCGCCAGCCATTCCTCCCATGATTTCGACCCCATCTATGGTTTCATCCACCTCCCATTTCACCACCACCTCTTCTAAAACGGTTCTTGCTCTTGTGTATTTGGCCTTGTTGCCTCAGCCTTCAAAATTCTAAATTTTCATACTGTTGCTTCCCTCTCTATCCATATCCCTTTGGGAGTCCTCTTCTCTACCCTTGACCATTCATATTTCTCCAATGTTCATTATTTGCCTAGTTATGTATTTGATCCATATGGATTTCTTCCTCTGCATCCCAAGCCCATCTTCCTTGCCTCTATATACCTTCAATGTCTTCCTGTTGTTGTGTCTTCTAGTCTCCTAGTGCACCTTGATTCACTCCTTCAAACCTCAACCTAGCTCTTTCTTGTGTCTGCTTTGCTTCTTTGCGTGCCATTTTGTTTACAAAAATATGTAATGAAAACAACTGTTTTTTAATACACATACATTTAAATATTTATTTAAAAATATATATTTATTAAAATTGCAAAAAAAAAATATACATTCCCTAAAGTTTCAAGTTATAAATATACACAAAAAATTTGAAGGAAAAAAAAGAAAATTTACTATATAAAGTTTGACGTCTCATGTAACATCATTTTTAGCATTTTATCAACAACTAAATTATAGTGCTAATTTATAAAAATGTATATTCAAATAAATTTTTAATTTTGTCAAAAAATACAAACATAAATTATACTAAACTATAAACATTTTATTAGTTTATGTCATTTCAAAATGCAAAACATATATGCCACTTTCTAGTGATTCAAGTTTAAAATTTGGATCAATGTTGGCCATTTCCTTTATAAAAGTGTGACACAACTTTGTACTTTTACCCAAGAGATGGAGTCGAAGCATGGCTCACTAACATGGAAAAGTACTTTGAAATTAGAAATCACTCAAATATAACTAAATAAGTTTGGGGAGCCTATGAAGCATCCACTTGGTGGATGTATAAGAAGATCGAATTGGAGTTAAGTTCCTTGAGTCTTAAATGGGACCAATTTGTGGTCATTACTAGACAAAGGTGGTTACCTCAATTATACTTTGATAAATAACTGATTGATTTCCAAAATATACATTAGGGATACATGTCAATATTAGAGTGTTGGGGGAAGTTCACCAAACTATTGATGTATGTACCACAATATAAACATGATGAACAATTTTGAATAAGGAAATTCATCATGGATCTGATGGCCAAAATTGGAGGTAAAATAGGTGTTCATGGTCCAACCACCTTGGACCAGGATTTCAAAAAGGTAATTAATTAGGAGCAAAAAATTAAATTCTAAATCACATTATCAAGATAAGATTAGGAATGAGCTTGGATGGTCCAAATCATTGACATCCTTCAATAAGAAGAATTAAATTCAAAACAAAAAACCTAAGTCAAATGGGAAAGGACCTGGAAACAATAGAAATGACTCCCAAAATGGAAAAGAAAATAAGGACTTTAAAAAAAGAGATAATTCCAAGAATGATTGTCCCAAGAGAAGAAAGGACCTCTTGTTAGATGTTTCAACCATGGAGGAGATAATTATGTGAATTTTTACTTGCATAAAAGTCAATCGAACCAATACCAAAGCTATTATCTACTATCTCAACAAGAAACATTCCAACAAAGGATCCATGCAACTATGAATAATCAACTAGAGGAATATCAAATTACACTAATTGAGACTATAGGTATTTTATTTGAAATATCTATCTCCATTTTCATAGACACTGATGCAATTGAAATTTTTATAACTCCTAGTTTACTAAAAAATAATTCCAAGATAGGCTAGTTATATGGCTAAACCTTGGTCATTAGAATATGCAAACCATTCAAGAGCTCAGGTAGAGCAATGTTTGTTCAAAGTTGAAGTGAGGTTACCATATTTTTTAGTAGAAGTGAAAATTACATAGCTCCTTTGGGGTCATATGATGTCATCCTAGGAATGAATTGGATAAGGAATCATAGAGAAAAATTAGTCTATTTTGACAAAATATTTGAGTGTCTAGATGATTTTGGAAACCCTACTTTAATTCAAGTCACTTGACATAAGTTTAAGATCAGATAGATTTCTGCAATGCAACTAAAAAGAGCTAGAAGAAAAGGGTGTTAGATGTTTGCAGTTAAGATGGAGAAAATATAAGAGTTTAAAGAGTCAATTGTTTTTCAATACCTATTCTTCTATCACTTTTAGAAATTGTATGAAGCTAAAGAGGAATCACTAGAGAAATTTGAGGAACTGTCTATTTGAGATTATTCATTCCTTTATGAGTTCTAATTTTTTTTATCTTGATGAACTACTAGAGCTACCTTCAAAGAGCCTTTATTTTTGCAATTGATATAGTACCAAGTTCAAAACCTATTTCCAAAGTACCCAATCATATGACCACAACAAAGTTGATGTAGCTAAAATCCCAGTTGCAAGATTTGCTTCAAAAGGTTTGATTTGACCCAGTGTATCACCTTGGGGAGCACCTATTATTTTTCATCAAAAAGAAGGATAAAACATTGTGCTTATGTATAGACTATCATATTCTTAACAAAGAAAAAATAAAGAATAACTTCCCCTTATCAAGTGAATCGATTTATTTTTATCAAATCCATGGCATGACTATCTTTTCAAAAATTGATCTAAGATCAAGATACCATCAATTTAGATTGAAGGATTAATACATCCATAAAAAACCTTTAAGACACCTTATGTGCATTATGAATTCACTATTTTACCTTTTGGTTTAACTAAGGAACCTACAACATTCATAAAATTGATGAATAATGCCTTGAGAGACTATCTAGAAAAGTTTTTACTTGTATTCTCAATTGATATTTTAATATATTATAAGAATGGAGAAGATAATATTAAACATTTGAGATTTTTCCTACAACTATTAAGGGAACATAAATTGTATGAAAATATATCAAAGTGCACCTTATTTCAAAAATAATTGAATATCTAGGTCATATCATTTATGCAAAAGGAATTGTGGTAGATCCTTCAAAGATTAATGCTATCTTGGAATAGATTATACCTAAGAATGTACATGAAGTGCATAGTTTTATGGGTTTGGATAGGTATTATAGGAAGTTATTTTTGAAATTTTTAAAGATTTCAAACCCTATCACTTCACTTCAAAGAAAAGTAAAGTGGCTTGAATGGTTAGAAAAGGGTGAAGATACCTTCCATATCCTTAAGACAAGTTGAATTTTGCACCAATTCTTAGAGTACCATATATTGAAGATCATTTTATAGTTGTTATAGATGCTTCAGGTAAAGGTTTAGGTGGTGTACTTATGTAAGATGGATAAGTAGTAGCATATGAATCTAGACAATTGTGACAATATGAGGAAAATTATGCTTCTCACAATTTGGAGTTAGTAGCAATTGTGCATGCTATCCGAGTATGGAGACACTAATTTTTGGGAAAGTAGTTACAGGTTAAATCAGATAATCAAGGTCTCAAGTATAATTTCATCCAACCAAATCTCAATGCTTGACAAAGATGATGGTTGGAGCTATTATCAGATTATGATTTTGAAATAAGTTAACTAAAAGGGAAGGAAAATTGAGTTGTCGATGCGCTAAGTCACAGAAAGCACATTACAACGATGGTATCATTTCAAAATAATTTTTGAGATCAGGTAGTAAGGAATTCTTCATAATATGAATTTTATAAGCAAGTCAAGAATTTTTTTTAAAGAATCACTAGGATGCCAAGTATGAGAGATATATTTTTGAGTCTAATGGAGTATTGAGATACAAGGATGAATTATATGTTCTAGATCATAATGATCTAAGAAATATTGTGTTAAGATAGGCACATTATGCTCCATATTCTAGTAACCCAAGAGTAACAAAAAATTTAGTGGATGTAAAACTGCTTTATTTTTGGAAGGGAATGCAATAAGATGTTGCAATATTTATATCAAGATGTCTATAATGTCAATAATTCAAGGTCTAACATCAACAATTGGAATAATTTTTGTACCCCCATAAAGTTACCGAATGGAAATGGAAAGTGATTAGCATGTAATTAGTTCAAGGATTACCCATGTCGAGAAATTGACATGATGCAATTCTTGTATTAGTAGACAAGCTCACAAAGGTAGCTCATTTTACTCCAAGAAATCTTATGGATGGAGCACCTATCAGAGTAAGAAAATATATGCAATAAATATTCAAATTGCATGGAGTTCTTGAGAAAATAATCTCAAATAGAGATGCGCAGATGACTTCAAGGTTTTGGAAAACCTTATTTTTAGTGCTAAGAACTCAACTAAACATAAGTTTTTTTACCATCCGAAGACAAATGGTCAAACAAAAAGAGTAAATAAAGTGTTGGAGGATTTGTTGAGGATGTACTACATGGTTCAACAATATAAAAGGGGGGAGTACCTACCATTGGTTGAGTTTTCTTATTATAATTTGTATCATGATGTGATTAAATGACTCCTTTTGAAGCATTATATGGAAAAAAGTGTTGAACTCCTATTAGTTGGGATATTCTAGAAGATATGATTAGCCTTGTGCCATAGATGCTAATAGAAATGGAGGAGCAAATCAAACTAATAAGAAAGAGATTAGTAGAAGAAAATTATAGGAAAAAAGTTATGTTGATGTCTAGTGTATTTCATGACTATTATTAGTGGAGATAAAGTACTCTTAAGATTCAAGCCCTAAAAGAGCTTAATAAATTTTGGTAAATTTTCCAAACTAGTTGCAAGATATGTGGGTGTTGGAAGGGTCACAAAACAACACCAAAACCTATTGCAAGCTAAAGCATAGGACTTGCATAACCTAAGACCAACATAGGAGGCTAAGTAAGAGGTACCCTATAAGGGTCATGTCTCTCTAAGAGACAATGTATAAATGTATGCATGTAATAGAAAGAAGATTAGTAAGAAGAGAATTATGATACAAAGAAAAGAGTAAGACCTGCTATTGCAACTAATATATGATAATATATAAGGAGATATAAGGATTGATCAATATACATGTGCTATTAATGAATATGATTCTTATTTAAGTTACATGTGGAATACATTTAGATATAGTATTCCCTTTCACAATTACTCTTTTCTCTCACCGTATCCTCTAGGGTATAAACAAACTACATAAAGGATATTAGGGTACAACTCTCTAGATTGTAATCCCCCTTTTCCTCTTGTCAACATTGGTTCTATTTCTGGTACCCTAGAGAGAATAGTGAAGAAAATATAGGTAGAAAAATAAGTGGTAGTGGAAGAAAAGAGAATAGTTAACAACAATCAGTCAAAAGAAAAAAGTTCTTAAAAATATAAAAACAAAACCCTTAGGTACCAGCCTTGTGAGAGGGGGGTAGGAACTTAAGGGATAAAAAATGGGAAGGAGGAAGAGATCTGAAAAGATCCTTGAAAATATGTAATTGTTTAAATATTCAAATAACCATAAGATTTATAAGGATTAATGCAGATCCATATAAAAAATACCCATGAAAAAAGGAGATAACAAGAGAAGAAGAGAGAATATTGAAATAATTTAGCAATGGAGATGAATATAAAAGAAAGAAGGTTTAAATAAATCCAATATTGATAGGAAAGGAGATATATGATATATATAAGGAGATATAAGGATTGATCGATATACATGTGTTATTAATGAATATGACTCTTATTTAAGTTACACGTGGAATACATTTAGATATAGTCTTCCCTTTCAAAATTACTATTTGCTCTCACTATATCCTCTAGGGTATAAACAAATCTCTAGATTGTAATCCCCCTTTTCCTCTTGTCAACATTGGTTCTATTTCTGGGACCCTAGAGAGAATAGTGAAGAAAATATAGGTAGAAAAAGAAGTGGTAGTGGAAGAAAAGAGAATAGTTAACAACAATCAGTCAAAGGAAAAAATTTCTTAAAAATATGCAAACAAAACCCTTAGGTACCACCCTTGTGAGAGGGGGGTAGGAACTTAAGGGATAAAAAATGGGAAGGGGGAAGGGATTTGAAAAGATCCTTGAAAATATGTAATTGTTTAAATATTCAAATAAGCATGAGATTTATAAGGATTAATGGAAATCCATATCAAAAATACCCATGAAAAAAGGAGATAACAAGAGAAGAAGAGAGAATATTGAAATAATTTAGCAATGAAGATGAATATAAAAGAAAGAAGGTTTAAATAAATTCAATATTGATAGGAAAGGTACTGCAGAAGAATGGAAGCATAAAATAATAATAAAAGGGAACAAGACAAAGATTTAGTAGTAGAGATTATGAAGGAAGAGAATAAGGATTCCATTGAGGGTGTTTCTAAGAACACCATTGTAGGTGTAGCCAAAGATAGAAGGAAGGAGATACCACATATAGGAAGATTTATTATAGATAGGATAAGCCAAATTATACAAAAAATAGGAGAAATCAAGGATTATGGAAAAAACTAAAAAAAATTAGAGAAAGAAGTTACAAAAATTATGCCACCACCCATAACTAGAACATCAACTACTTATCTAGATTGGGAAAACTTTCAATTAAGGATAGATGAGGATTGGTTACTAGTGGTTGCTCCTATATCTTTGAACAATAACAATTGATGTGGAATACTTAGATGAGTTGGTGAGTAGAAGTGTTTTGAAAATATGAGGAGAGAATGTGGTAGGAAATAAATTGTACCCTATACATTTAAAAGAATGTAATGAGATGACACCATTAGCTAATCAAATTTCATTTACCAACAAAATAACATCTCTAAGGATGAAAATATATTTTGAACAGACACAACCCTTGGACTAGGAGTCACCCTTAATATCATTAAAATAAAGAAGAATTCCATAGAATCTATAGATCATACATTAGGTGATCAAGAGACAGTAGAGAGAGGTGAGGAAAATAAGATAGTAACCCTAGGGACACACTACTTTAATATCAACTTGGGAGATACAAATAGTGACTGTAAATAATATGAGGACATGAATACCTCTAGGAAGTTACCCATCTTTGGAAAAGACACCATTGAAGCTCTAGAAGATATCTTTATCCAAGAATCGATGTGGCAAAAAAAAAAACTAGGGACAACACTAAATTGTTCAATTTCATTGGCACCTTATGAAGTGATACCCTAAAATGGTATCACAATACTTATCCCACAAACAATAAGGAATGGGACATAGTAAAATGAGAATTCCTAGCAAATTTTGAATCCCAAGAATTACCCACATAAGGGGTAAGTAAACTAAGAGAAATCACACAAAAGGAAGATGAAATTATAACAAAATTTGATAAGAGATTCAAAGAAACAACAAGGAGATTGGAAGAAATATTTACTAAAAAATAGAAAATTGAATGGTTTATATCCAAAGTAACATAAAAAAATTAGAATGGCGCTAGATGGTAGGAACTTCAATACACACCTGAAATTAGTAACTTTGGCCTACTAGATAAAAAACCAATCTTGGAGGAAAATTGAGAAAGAGAAAGAGACCAAATAAATGGAAAGATTACAATTGGAAATTGAGCAACTAAGATTCAAACAAGAAATTATGATGAAACAAGACACCCTTTGATAGGGAGGTTGGAGGAATCACTCACTGATTCCTGCTCTAGGTCTTGCTTGCAAGACCTCCTTGGTGTTTTATTTCACCACCTTAACCTATAGGACCCTTCTCATGTTTAGGTACCCCTGGTTCTCCTGGCCAACCCCACTACCATCACAATTCAACCTACCAAGTCAAAACTTGGTGCAATCTTGCAACTCTCACCTTAGCCCTTAATTCACCCTAAAGGCTACAATACCTCCAAACTTGAATTTTGATTTGCAGGGGTGCGAGGTGTTTCTATTCATTGAAATTCATCCAATTTGGTTCTTGAGGGTCCTCCTAGCTCCATGTCTTGGTCACTTTCACCAAACCCCCATTTAGGGGCCTTAGAAGGCTACTAGCCCTAAGAGCCCCAATTAGGTCTCCTTCTCTGAGAAAACTGGTTATTGCTCAAAACTTTCCAAAGAACATCATCTTTTCTTTGAGGTTCTTGGTTCAAATGATCACCTCTCAAATATTTTTGAGGTCTTGGGTCTTTTTCTACGTACAAAGCCTCAACTTGAAAATGGGCATAAACTAGGGTTTTAAGCCATTTTCTGGGTTGCTTCCAAACTGTCAAGTCTTTCACCAACCAAATGAGTTAGTGGAGTTTCCTCCTGATCACTGCACCTTGGAAAGACTCCCACCTGCCTTCTCCAAAAAAAAAAATAAATTTACTAAGAACTTGTCACCCCCTCAAGTAAGTTATGTGCTCTACACTTCTTTCTCTCTCCCTAGCCTGAATTTCTCCTGGCTCACCTAGGGCAAGACTTTTCCAATAGTTCCTGTGCTCACAAAAACCCTAAATCCTACCATATTTACACACCTAGAGTCTAGTCACTATTCCCAAAGGTCCGTACAATTTGTACGGTGGGAAAGTGAACTAAATCTCCATTTGCTCAAAACTGTCTGGTTCAGACTAGCAACAGGGTGGAATCAAATTTATTTACAAACAGTGCTTGAAAATGAATAAAGCAACTATCTAATGACACAAAAAGATTGAAGAGACACCACTCTACATCCTACATAGATCTTAGTACCATGATCAATCCATTAAAACAATACTACAATACAAAAATCAGAAAATTCTCACAAAACACAATTAACTCTTCTTGAATTCAAAACTTCAATAATTTCCAATGCTTCCAACCTTGCTCTCAGGTCGAGGCACACCCTATATAGTTCAACACAAGGTAGTTATCCTCCCCTTGGTTGTACATGTTAGTTCTAAAGTGGAAAAGTTGCAAAAATGCACCATTTTGCAACTTTTGCCAATTTCTAGTAAACTAAGAAAAATGAGTTTCATAACTCATCCACCCTTTCCACTCCTTAACCTACTGATCACTACTGAGAAAAAAATAATTTTAAACCTCTAACTCTATCTAAATGGTCAACATGACCTTCATGGTAACACATCAAAACAAAAACTCATCCTAGACTTCCTAATTGCCTAGTGTTTCCTAGCTGCTCCTGCACCATTCTCCCCCTCTCTGCACAAACACTAATGAATGTGAGGAGAGATCAGTGACACATCAATGCCCTACTTCTTGAACTGAGCTTCATCCACCCATGTAGCCTCAAACTCTGGCTTGTCCTTCCACTTGATGAGGTGCTCCATGTACACCTTATGCCTTGTAGATTTCTTCACCCTTGACTCCAAGATCCTCTCTTCCTGAAGCTTGTCTAGAGTAGGTAAGGCTATGTTGCTTACATCCTTGAAGATATCCCTACTGTTTTGATCCATGTCTTTGACTGATCCCTTATACCTGATCAAATCAGCTACGTTGAACACTGGAGAGATGCCTAAATCTACAGGTAACTCCACCTTGTAGGAATTCTTCCCATATTTGGCTAACACCTTACATGGTCCCACTCTCTTCATCTGTAACTTGGTTGATATTCCCTTCTACAACCTAGATTTGTTGAGGTGGACCATAACATAGTCTCGTACTACAAATTGTAGATCCTTTCTAGTTAAATCCACCTTCTCTTTCAACTTTTGAGTAGCCTCGGTGACTGTCTTCTTCACCTGCTCCTGAATCTCCTTCATGGTCTGAGAGAAATCTTCAGCATGGCCACTCCTATACTCCATAGCTCCTAGATCTCTAAGTTCACACACACCTCTTGGGTGCATTCCATACACTATTTCAAAAGGACTCTTTCCTATAGTCCTATTCACACTATCATTGTATGCATACTCAGCCTGTGATATGACCAAGTCCCATGTCTGTCCATACTCTTTGGTTAGGCATCTTAGAAGGTTACCTAACACCCTATTAACCACCTCTATTTTCCCATCGGTCTGAGGATGGTAAGCTGATCCAAAAGATAGGTTGGTACCTAATCTACTCCACAGAGTCTTCCAAAAATGACTCATGAACTTCACATCCCTATCTGATACAATGCTCAATGGAAATCCATAGATCCTCACAATCTCTTTGAAGAAAAGATGAGCAATATAGCTAGCATCATGTGTGGTCTTGCAAGGGATAAAGTGACTCATCTTGTTGAATCTATCTACCACCACATAGACACTATCAAACCCTGTCTTAGTCTTAGGGAGTCCTACAACAAAATCCATGCTAACACCTCCCATGGTTTGTTGGGGAATGGGTGAGTTGATACAAACCTGCATTATAGCCCCCCAGCTTTCATACAAACTACACTGCTCCACATACCTCCTGACATCCCTTAGAAATTTGGGCCAATAGTAGAACCTTTGCACTAGTTCCATTGTCTTGTTGACACCAAAATGACCACTAAGACTACCATTATGCTTCTCTTGGATAAGATTCTCTCTCATAGAACCTTTTGGAACACACAACTGATTTCCCTTGAATAACAATCCATTTTGTAATGTATACTCTGAGTATTGACTATGAAAATGATTCTCAAAGTTAGAACATACCTTGTAAGCCTCTGAGAAGTCTTCATCTTCCCCATAGAGATCCTTGAAACTCTCTATCCCAATGCTCTTGATCTGTATCTCTTGCACTGTCAGTAATCTCCTACTTAGTGCATCTGCTACCTTGTTCAATTGTCCCTTCTTGTGCTTGATGGTGAAAGTAAAATCTTGGATGTATTCCATCCATTTAAATGTCTATTACTCAACTTCTCTTGAGTGTTGATATATTAAGTGCTGATTGTCGGTAAAGACTACAAACTCTTTGGGTAGGGAAGTAATGCCTCCACTTCTAAGTGGCGTACTAAAGCATACGGTTCTAGGTCATAGGTAGAATAATTTTGCTTAGCTTCATTAAGCTTTTCACTAAAGAAGCTATAGGCCTACCTTCTTGGCAGTACTCACTCTACTACAATTCCACTAGCATCACATTCCATGGTAAACAACTTGTTAAAGCTAGGTAACAAAAAGTATAGGTTGAGTTGCCGCCTTCTTGTTCAGTTCTCAAAACCTTTCTCAGCTTCTTAGGATCCACTTAAACTTAGTCTTTTAAATCACCTTTGTTGATTGTATCTAGGACGGTGCACATATGCCCACTAAGAGTTCATATGAATTTTGTATAAAATTGAACCCAATCGTGAAAACTCCTTACCTCTATCCCAATGGTTGGTGTAGGCCAGTTTAGGATAACTTCCACCTTGCTTGGGTCCATTTTCAATGTTCCTTGGGATACTACAAACCCCAAATACACAAGCTCTTGTTTGAAGAACTCACATTTCTCTAGATTAATGGCTAACTTCTCTTCTTGCAGCCTTTTAAGAACCAACTCCACATGCTTTAGGTGTTCTTCTGCTGTCTTACTAAAGATGAGTATATCATCAAGGTATACCACTACAAATATCCCTATAAAGTCTTTGAGCACTTCATTCATGAGCCTCATGAATGTGATAGGGGCATTAGAGAGGCAAAATGGCATAACTCTCCACTCATACAACCCATCATTTGTCTTAAAGGCTATCTTCCACTCATCTCCATCCTTGATTCTGATCTAGTGGTATCCACTTTTGAGATCCAACTTGGTAAAATACTGAGCTCCTCCAAGACAATCCATTAAATCCTCAATCCTAGGAATAGGGAACCTATATCTGATTGTAATTCTATTTATAGCTCTAGAATTAGTGCATAATCTCCACTTACCACCTTTCTTGGTTGCTAAGACCACTGGTACTGCATATGGGCTAATGCTCTTCCTAATCAATCCTTGATCTAACAACTCCTGCACTTGTCTAGCTACCTCTAGATTCTAATCTGGTGTAAGATTGTAAGCTTCTTTGTTTGGAAATGAAGCCCTTGGTATGAATTCAATTTGATGGTTAATGGCTCTCTTTGGAGGTAAGGTTGCTGGTGTTCCATCACTCACGATGTCCTTATACTTCTCAAGCAACTTCTGGACTGCTCCGGGTATGACTATTTTCTTTGCTTTGTCTTCTTCCTTGGGTTGCACCATTACCACATATCCTTCACCTCCTTGATGTAGAGTGTTAAGGAACTCCTTACCACTGCTTAATAAGACACTACGGGTGTTTGACTATCCTTCTTCCTCATCTAATAGTGACTACAACTTGAATGTGTTTCCATCCTTCTTGAATGAGATCGTATTGGCTTTTCCATCATAGAGGGCACCTTTGTCATACTGCCATGGTCTACCCAATAGAAGATGGCATGCATCCATGGGTAACACATCAGAATAAACTTATCTTTGTACCCTCCAATGGAGAACTCCACCATTGTTTGCTCATTGACAAGAACACTTTGTCCTTTGTTCAACCATGTCACCTTGTAGGGATTAGTGTGGGGTACTTTCTCCAACTTCAACTTCCTCACTACCTCCTCAGAGATTATGTTATCAGTAGACCCTGAGTCCACTATAACCTTGCACACTTTCCCAAGTATTTTACATCTTGCCCTGAATAAGGCTCTCCTTTGCTTTGGCTCTTCCTTGACCGGTTGTCTGATCAAAACTCTTCTAAACATTAGATTCTCCCCCATTTCTAATTCAATGTCATTAACCTCTGGTGACTTGACACACATGGTGTCCTCTTATGCATATACCACTCTCTTCTCAGTATTTGATGAAGATGCTTTCTCTAGGAACCTATAAGTTGGATGTCCCACTTGACCATAGTTATAACATTTCATATTGGAAAAGTATGAGCTACTTCTACCTGCTCCTCTTCCTCTATTTGAACCTCCTTGAGGTCCTATACATCTTCCATAGCCTCCTCTAGAAGTCGTATCACTTCCATGCTCTATGAGTTTAGACTCTCCCTGATTTCTTTGTTCAGTCCCTCTACCTTGATAGCCACCTCTATGTCCTCTTTGATCTCTTCCTTTGCCTCTACTCTTAGAAGCCTGATCTTGTTTTCTCTTGCTTATTTCCTCAATATTTATAGACAATTGGTAACATTGGTGTACTGTCTTGGGACTTAGAAGAGTCATCTCCTCTTGAATGTTCCACTTCAAGCCGTTAAGATACCTAGCCACCTTAAGATTCTCATCCTCTGAAACATTAGATCTCATGCAAAGTTTTTGGAACTCCTCAGTGTAGGAATTCACATCTTGGTCTCTTTGTCTCAAGCTCTATCTTTTCTTATGCAACTGAATTTCATAATCATCAGGCATGTATGCTTCTCTCACTTTGGTAACCATTCCCTTCCAAGTAGAAATAGGCTTCTTTCCTTTCTTTTCCCTCTCTGTTTGAATGAACTTTCACCATGTCAAGGCAGAACCTCTCAATCTTGATTTGGCCACCTTTACCTTCTGTGCTTCAGTGACTCCATCACATTCAAAATGGTTTTCCATTCCCTCTATCCAATCCATGACTAGATCAACTTCCATTTTCCCACTAAACAGTGGTATGCCTTCAAGTGCTTTTCCACTCAAAGCCTTCAATGCCTTCAAGAAAGGCTCTTCTTACAAAATAGGGTCAGGTTCAGGGATCTTGTCTTCCTCCGCAACCTCTTCTTTCTTTGGTACCCTTCCTTCCAACTGCGCATTATTCATTACTTGCTCAAGTTGGGCTATTCTTTCCCTCAATAGCCTATTGTCTTCCTCTTGTTCTTCGAACTTCTTGGCCAATTTTTCATTTGTCACCATGTCAGTAGAACCACTAGACTCAACCTCTGACATATATTATTCTATCCCAAATATTTTACTGCTCTGATACCAATCTGATAGGGAGGGGTTGGAGGAATCACTCACTGATTCCTGCTCTAGGTCTTCCTTGCAAGACCTCCTTGGTGTATTACTTCACCACCTTAACCTATAGGACCTTCTTCTTGGTTAGGTTCCCCTAGTTCTCCTTGCCAACCCCACTACCATCACAAATTCTTTCTACCAAGTCAAATCTTGGTGCAAACTTACAACTCTCTCCTTAGCCCTTAATCCACACTAAAGACTACAATACCTCCAAAGCTTTAATTTTGATTTGCAGGGGTGTGGAGGTGTTTCTATTCATTGAAATTCATCCAATTTTGGTTCTTGAGGGTCCTCCTATCTCCATGTCTTGGTCGCTTTCACCAAACCCCCATTTAGGCCTTAGAAGGCTACTAGCCCTAGGAGCCCCAATTAGGTCTCTTTCTCCGAGAAAACTGATTATTGCTCAAAACTTTCCAAAGAACACCTCATTCTTTCTTTGAGGTTCTTGGTTCAAATGATCACCTCTCAAAGATTTTTGAGGTCTTGGGTCTTTATTTGCCGTACAAAGTCTCAACTTGAAAATGGGCAGGGACTTTTAAACCATTTTTGGTTGTAAATTTGTCAAGTCTTTCACCAACCAAATGAGTTAGTGGATTTTCCTCCTGATCACCAAACTTTGGAAAGACTCCCACCTACCTTCTCCAAGGAAATACTAAGAACTTGTCACTCCTACAAATTATGTGCTCACCATATGCCCTGTCTTCCCTAGCGGACTCACAAAACACTAGGAAAAGGTACCAATAATCCACGTATCACAAAACCACTATAGGAAATCCTACTTTATGTTTGCCTAGAGTCTGGTCCTTCATTGCTGAGGTACCAATTTACAATGCGTTGGGAAAGTGAACTAAATCTCCATTGCTCAAGCATGCGGCTCCGGACCAGCATGAGGTGGAATCAAATTTGTTTACAAATAGTGCTTGAAAATGAATAAAGCAACTGTCTAATGACACCTATGAAAGCTTGAAGGGCACCACTCTACATCCTACATAGATCTTAGTGCCATGATCAATCCATCAAAACAATACTACAATACAAAATAAGAAAATTCTCACAAAACACAGGTTAACTCTTCTTGGATTCAAAGCTTCAATAATTTCCAATGCTTCAATGCTTCCCCACCACATTTCTCAGTGAGGCACACCCTATATGGATTCAACACAAGGTAGTTATCCTCCCTTGGTGGGACATGTTAGTTCAAAGTGGCGAAGTTGCAAAATGCACCATTTTGCAACTTTTGTAATTCTAGTAAACTAAGAAAATGAGTTTCATAACTCATCCACCATTCCCTCCTTAACCTACCCGATCACTCTTGAAAAACTTATGCTTTTAAACCTCTAACTCTATCTAAATGGTCCACATGACCTTCATGGTAACACAACAAACAAAACTCGTCCCTAAGACTTCCTAATTGCCTAGTGTTTCCTAGGTGCTCTTGCACCACCTTCCACAAAGACCCAACATATAGTGTACATATTATGCTCAAGAAGGTCACTTGAGGAATGAATGGCCAAAATAAATAGGAGAAAATAAGGTGAATGCATTAAGGGTAGACCTAAAAGCATTACCTAAAAATATTAACTTAGTCTATTGTGGAGTCTACGGTGAATGGGATGAACATGAAATAAAATATTTCCCATCTCAATTATTTCAATTAAGAGAGGAGCCAAATCTAGGAAATTATAATGAGGAAAGAGGAATGATATATGTAAAAGGATTGGTGGAAAAACCACTTTATCTAGAAGACCATGGATATAAAGAACCAAAGTGGAAAAACCAGAGAAATATAAATACCTTGCAGAATTAACAAAATCAAGGACAATATAGTGATATAGGCCAATTCAAAGGAGATAGAGGCTGAGGTAGAGGAAGAAGAAGGTGGAAAGATGCCACCTACTTTCATTGTGGAAAGCAAGGTCACTTCACAACTAAATGTTGGGGAGATAAGAAGAAGTAATGTGGATTTTGCAGAAGTAGTGAGTATGATTTATTCAATTGTGACAAAGTGCAAACATATTAAAAAAAATTTCACCACAATCCAAAAGTGATAAACTATAAAGCCTAAATACATCTAGAGGAGAAAAAATCCTAAGAAGAGTACCAAAAAAATTAAATCAAACAACTAGGAGATGTCAGAAAGAGAAGTGGATTGACTTTGAGACTACTGAGACTAGTAGCTAGGGATATGGTTATCAGACCCACACAAAAGAAAGCAACAAGAAGAAAAAAAAGGTAGTAGTGGTTACTAGATAAGGAACAAATACCACAAATGAAAGATACACAACCATTGAGGAAGAAATAATTATGGACGAATAATAATTCCACCCAACCAAAGAACATTATGATTGAATAGTAGAACAAACAAACATAATTGTTACTGAGGAACAACATAAATAAGTAGAACAAAATGACTACTTCTCTAAGAAAGAGGCGGGAATATTAAAATAACTCATAAGAAATTTGAAACACTCTAACCCATTAGACAAACTAAAATAGTTTTGCAAATTTTGGAACACACAACAAACTCAATCACAACAAATAAGATCAATATGAATGACAAGAAATGGAAAACCAGGCCCATCATGATTATTGTTAACATACATCATAAGAAACTTAAAAAATATGATGGTAGATTCAGGAGTTGACATAAATATGCTCCCTAAAAGATTTTGTGAATAACTAAGGAAGCCAAAACTTGAAAAAGCACCCTAAAACATTAGCCTAGAGGATGGTACCAGGATAAAACCCTTAGGGTCATGGAGCTAGTAAAAGAAAGTGTGATGGGAGTAAGAAAAATCATAAAATTTGAGGCAGTTTCCATCAAAGAAACTTTTTATTCATTTAACACATTGATTGGAATAAGGTGGTTGTCAACAAAAATGACATTATAGACTCAAGAGAAGAACTATCATTTACAAATGGAGATAAAATAGTTCACATTCTCCTAGGAAAAATTCTAGACAACTCTTACATAGATGAAGTAAATACATAACACCATCACAACTTTGACAATAATTTTTTCTACACAATATCAAAATTACCCCTAAATGAAACTTTTGAAAAACCAAACTTAGAAGGGGAAGTCAAAATAGAGAGTAGTGTTTACGACACAAAAAACAAAGAGGTCTTGGGTGCATGGATGTAGTAAGAACTAGAACTTCACTCTCAAAGGATTACCAGATTCCAAAGGATATTTATGATAAGGAGGTTACTAGAGGATGTTTCACATTCTACTACATATATAAATAATACACCACATAATGCTTGTGACAACTTTGGTGATTATGAGGATAACATAGCTAAAATATATATAAACCACATATCACAAGGAATTTCACATATTAAACTCCTTAAGTATTCAGGCATAGGAGACTTACTATTATACATTACACAAATAGAACAAATCTTTAATAATAAGGAGCTAAGGATTGACATATTACAACACACACTTATTTATAACACCACAAGATGATAAAATACACATAAGGCTAAACTTACAAAATGGGAGATATTTAAAATCTTAATAAAAACAAGATACTTACTAGAGTAAGGGGAATACATGGATATACCAAAGTATAATGGAGATATCTTACCAAAGGATCACTTAAACACTTGTATTGAAAGGTGGGAAATAAGGAACGAGTATGATGAATGATTATACATTCAACTATTTTACTGAACACTCACACTAGTTACCCAAACATGGTATATAAAACAAGAAAGAAGAGGAGAAACTAAATTTTGGATGGATCTTAAAATGGATTTCCTACACACCTTTTCTTTTTGTAATTAGGATAAACATGTACATACCACCTTAATTAAAATGAAAGAAATAATATTTAGACTAGACACAAATAATGAAGTCATGGTACCACAACCCTTCCCCCACCACCATTTTTTTTTTTTAATAAAGAGGGTAAAAGCATGATGAATCGACGACTGCTGGTGGAAGAAGGCCACAAGGGGGCCAAAGCGAAAATAATTAATTCACAGCATCTCAAATCTGTAAACCCGAACCAGGCAGGAACGCCCTATATCGGGAGATTGCTGATCATCACGCTGGGAAATGCAGTCTTTTCTGACGCCCATTTAGCAAGCCCATCAGCCACACGATTCCATTCCCGTGGAATATGGCGGAAAATGATGGACTCCAAAGAATCGCTCAAAGAAACAATCTGTTTTACAACCACAGCCAACTGCCAATTCGTATCCACTAAATTGCGATTATTCAACATATCAATAACCACCTGGGAATCAGCTTCACAAACTATCCTCTGCCATCCAAGGGCCATTGCACGCTCCAGTGCCAAGAGAATAGCACTCACCTCCATAAGATTATTGGTTTGCAGACCACGATAAGTGGCAAAGAAGAAAACCACCACCCCAAGGCTATCTCTACCAATGCCACCAACACCAGCATGCCCAGGATTACCCCTAGATGACCCATCAGTATTAATTTTTAGCTCCCCTAGAGCAGGTGGGCACCAAAAGCCCTCACGAACAACCCTTTCACGCCCACGACTACGATGCACATTGCTCAAATTACCCCTGACCCCAGTGTCAAGGCCCAGGGCATTAACAACACCCAAGTCCCTAGGATCAATCGGCACCGACAAGTCACACTTCGCAGTCAAAGTCTCCTGCAAAACGCCCAAAATTCGACTCCAGAGTTGCCCCATAAGCAATTTTTTATCTAGAAAAATTCTTCTGTTGCCCTCCAACCAGATTTGCCAAATAATCAAGCTAGGTCCAATGCTCCAAGCAATTTTGAGGAAAGAGGTAGAGGCAGGAGAAGAACCCTGTCTTTTCCAAAGATCCTCTAAAGAAGAGACATGGCAACACGGTAAGCTCCAAAGATTCCACCAGTAATGCCAGATAGTCCTCACTAAAAGACACTGGAAAAAGAGATGCGATATGCATTCCTCATGCTGACCACACAAAATACACACTGAGGGGCCCTGAAACCCCCGTTTGCAAAGGTTGTCCCAAGTAAGACATTTACCATGAATCATGAGCCAAGAGAAAAAATTACTCTTAGGCCAAGCAAATTTATTCCAAGCATGCTTCCACCAAGAAACCTGGGAGCTCCCAAAACGTTGCTTGTCCAACACCTGATAGCCAGAAGCAACCGAAAATTTGCCTTTCAAGTCAGGACCCCAAGCAAGAACATCACCCCCATGGAGAGAATTACAGGCATGCCCCGATAGGATCGTAGCAAGCTCTTGACGATCCTCAACCGTACCACCAGGCGGCCAGACCAAGGGGTCCTTCCACCTGGCCACAGAAGTCTGACCCAAAGAATGTTGAAATTTAAAATCCGCCACGTGACTCCAACCTGCCTCCTCGAAAGACTGGCACAAAGCTTGGAGATGGGGGTGGGAGGACACAATGGGAGGGTGTCCATCCCAAGAGTCATGCCAAAAGAGAGCCTCCCCACCCCCATTACAAATCCAAAAAAGACCCTGTTTAACCAGCTTGGCACCACGTTTAAGGGTACTCCAGATCATTGAGCCTTTCCCCCCCATATTGAATCTTACAACCTCCCTACTATCCACTGCCCCCAAATATTTGAAGGTCAGAATTTTAGCCCAGCACATGTGTTGTTGAGAACACCAACGCCAATACAACTTAGCAGCCAAGGCCTGCCCATTCAAGTCAGTCCGCCGTAGACCAAGACCCCCCTCCTGTTTTGGCCTACAAACAGCATCCCACTTTACCAAACTCCATTTTCTATGAAGAAGATTACCTGCCCACAAAAACTGGCGAGACAATTTCTCAAAATCTTTAATAAAACTTGCAGGCGCAGAAAGAACAAAGCACTTGTAAACAGGGAGAGCTTGGACCACAGAATTTAGAAGAGTCACTCTTCCTGCTGAAGAAAGCCACCTGCAGGTCCAGTGACTGATGAGTCCCCTGAACCTATCAAGAGTCTCCTGCCAAAATCTTTTGGGGAGAGAACAAACAGCAAGAGGGATTCCCAGATAGGAAAAAGGAAGCGAGCCAATCTGAAAGCGAAGGATACCAGCAATTCTCCTTTGAATACCCTTAGGAGTGTGGAAGAAGTATATAAAAGACTTCCCCTCATTTATGCATTGCCCAGAAGCCGCCAAGTAACAATCCAGCACACGACGCCAATTGAGAGCCTCCTCAACCTTAGCCCTTCCCATCAAGGCAGTATCATCAACAAACTGCAAATGAGACTGAGGGGGAAGATCTTCACCTCAACTCCAACCCTGAAGCAAGCCGCTAGCAACCTGAGCGTGGATGAGTCTTCCCAGGCCTTCAGCAAGAAGAATGAATAAGTAAGGGGATAGGGGATCTCCCTGTCGGAGGCCTCTAGAAGCACCAAACAAGCATGTGGGTTCACCATTGATAAGCACCGAAAAGGAGGAGGAAGTGACACAACTTTTAACCCAATCAATCCAGCCCTCTGCAAAGCCAAAAGCTCTAAGAATCTTAAACAGAAAGTTCCATTTAACACGATCATAAGCTTTAGCCATGTCCAGCTTGATAAACATAGATTTCACCTTCGAAGATTCCATAGAGTGTATGGCCTCAGCAGCAATAACCACCCCATCCATGATCTGTCTGCCAGCAACAAAACCCCCCTATTCCTCAGAGATTAAATCCCCAAGCCATGGTTTCATCCTTTCCGCAATCAACTTAGTAATAATTTTGTACACCACATTACAAAGAGCAATAGGTCTAAACCTATCCAGAGAATTAGCTCCCACCACCTTAGGAATAAGAGCTAAAAAGGTAGCATTTAGGGATTTCAACATTTGCTTATGCATAAAAGATTCCTGGACAACCTCCAAAAGATCCAATTTAATCACTTCCCAGAACTCCTGATAAAATTCAACAGGGAACCCATCAGGTCCAGGTGCTTTACCTTTCTTCATCTGAAACACAACATTCTCAAGCTCCGACAAGGTAATGGGAGCAAGCAAAGAATCATTCATTTCATTAGTCACAAGCCTGGGGATACAATCTAAAATCCTTGCTTCCTCCTCCTCCGCAGGAGGTGAATCCTCAGAGAAAAGGGAAGAGAAATACCGAATGCATTCAGCAGAAATAGAAGCTGAAGAGGACAAAGTTTCCCCATTAGGCAGCAAGATAGAAGAAAGAGCATTACCTTGTCTCCGATCCTTAACTGAGTTA